>JAASGD010000670.1:0-18031 GCA_023334115.1 Globisporangium megalacanthum
GGTCATTTCCAGATCATAGTCGAGTCCCGCGTCCTGGAAGACAATGTCGATCGTTGAGTGGAGACGACGGACGCCTTCGCGCACCAGACGACTCGCTGCGACGCGCTGGAGCGCCTTCTTCTTGGCGAATTTCGTGAGGAATCGAAGCACACTATTGACCACCGTCTTAAACGGCGCCACCAGCTTCGAGCGCTCACTCGGTCCCAATCTGTTGGGGTTCTTGAGTGCGGAGCGAAGGAACTGGAGCCGAGCGATCAGCCACTTGACGAGCGACTCGCTCTCGCGCATCTCGTGCGTGAGGTTCCCGATGCGCTCGAGCGCCTCGGCGACTGTGAGTGGCGTCCCAGGTAGTAGCTGTGCGTCAATGTCTTCAGTCGCGGTCGCCATGCCCCCTGCACTGTTGTCAACCTCAAAGTCGACTTGGATCTTTTGGTGAGTTTTCTTCTCGAGTGGTACAGTAATGAACAAGGCCATCCCACTGTCCTCGGCTAAGTACGTCCTGAGGCTCAAGATGAATCGATACGTACTGTATCCAACCCAGTCTTTCGAGTTATTTCATGTTGCCAACCATCGCGTCCAAGCGTTCATTGCTGTTTGATCGACAGCGTCGCGACACCACCACCTACGCGAGTTCACCATGGTGACCGTGACCAATTTCGTGCCAGCCAAATGAGCTCCTCGTCGCGACACCATCTCTTTTTTCACAACTCGCGTATTTTCAACCAACCAAAAGTTATGATCTAGCATTCATTCGTCAAAAATCGCCGAAGTCGGTTCTCATTGGATACAATAGAGCTGCATACAAACCGCAAGTTCGCCCGCCCACACAACCACTCGCCACCGCTTCCCCAGCCCAAACAGGAGCTGCAGCAGAAGCCTTCGACGATGGCAGACATGGACCCTGTCGCGCGTGCGCGTGCAATCGCCGCTCGCCTCGCAGCCACTGCGATCCCGTCGGACGCGCTCGGGAAGCGCAAGAGCCGCTGGGAGGTGCGTCCGTGAGCGCTGCACTCATCTCTTCCCCTGTCGGGAGTGACGGCGACCTAACGCGAATGGTGGTGGTGATCTCCTCTCTCTGTGTCTTGTTCACATGTCCAGGAGGATGGTACGTGTGTGTACGCGTGTGTGATAGGGAGCCATTCGTATGTACGCTATAAGACGGGAGCTGACGATGGCCTGGGGGGACGAACTGGTAGAGGACGGCGGTGTGCGGCCGTCGCCAGGCGCGTTTGGCGAGAAGAAGCGCAAGAAAGTGTACATTCCAGTGGACAAGTACCCGGAGATTAACTTTATGGGTGCGTACGTACGGTACTGGCCCTCTCACCAGAGTCTGACTCTGTTAGATACGACTGACTGACTGGATCATGATCCTATACACTCAGGGCTGCTGATTGGCCCCCGTGGGTCGAACCAGAAGCGGATGGAAGACGAGTCGGGCGCTCGGATCCTCATCCGAGGCAAAGGGTCGCAGAAAGAGCCGACAGGCGATCCGGACGAGGACGAGGAGCTCCACGTGCTCATCACGGCCGACTCGGACGAAGCGGTCGCGAAGGCCCAGAGTGCAGTCGAAGACATTCTCTTTAACCCCCAACAGGCCATGAAACTCAAGCAAGAACAGCTCCGAAAGTGCGTGCGACGAGCAGCTACGTGGCTGATGTCACGCCTCTTGTCTATATGAGACTGACTATGGGTCTATCTATCTACAGAGTCGCGGAACTGAATGGGACGCTGAACGAAAACTACGGTCACCGCGAGTCCGAGTATGGAGGCGGCGGTGGCGGCGGTGGTGGGGGCGGCAAGTACGGTCCAAGCGGTGGCGGTGGCATGGGTGGTGGTGGTGCCCCACCGCCCATGATGATGATGGGGCGTGGAGGCGAGTCCGTGCGGGAAGTCCAAGTGCCGCGGGACCTCGTCGGGTACATTATCGGCCGTGGGGGTGACACGATCCGAGACCTCCAAGCCAAGTCGGGCGCGCACATTCAGATTGTGCGGGAAGAACCCGGTGCGCCCCAGACGCCGCACCGGTTCGTGAGCATCGCTGGCACAGACGACGCGCTCGAGCGTGCGCAAAAGATGATTGAGAACCTCATCGACGAGCGCATGAACGGCGGACGGGGCGGTTTCCGTGAACGCGACGACAACGACCGCATGGCGCGGTACGGCGGCGTGAACCCGGACGGATCCGAGTCGATGGAGATGCTCGTCCCGAACGAACGCGTGGGGCTGATTATCGGCCGTGGCGGAGCGACGATCAAGAGCATCCAGATGCGCACCGGCTCGAGCATTACGATCCCCCAGACGCCGGACCCGAACCACCCAGACATGCGGCTGATTACGATCCGTGGGACGATCCCAGCGAAAGAAGCCGCGCGGATGGAGATCTCTGCGATCTTGAACGAAGACCAGGGCGGGCAGCGAGGAGGGTTTGGTGGCGGCGGCGGTGGCGGCGGCTTCAGCGGCGCAGTCATCTACATGCAAGTGCCAAACGACCGCGTCGGTGTGATCATTGGCAAGCGGGGGGAGACGATCAAGGGGATCCAAGACCGCAACGCAGTGCGCATCCAAGTGCCGCAGGAGCCAGACCCGGGCTCGAACCCGCTCGTGCGCACCGTGTCGATCCAAGGCCCGCCCGAGATGCTCCAGCGTGCGAAAGATGAGATCGACGCAGTGATTCTCCAAGGCGCAGGGAGCTACGGGTTCGGCAGTGGCGCCGGTGGGGGCTACGGAGCGGCGGGCGGCGGGTACGAGCAGCAAGCGTACGGCCAAGCCGCGTACGGCCAGCAAGCGTACGGTCAGCAAGCGTACGGTCAGCCGCAACAGGCGTACGGGTACGGCCAAGCGCCGGCAGCGGCTGGTGCGTACGACGCGTACTACCAGCAGCAGTACGCGGCCGGCGGTGCAGTCGCGGATCCGTCAGCGGTCGCGACGGACCCGAACGCCGCAGCGGCGGGTGGTGCGGGGCCGGGAACTGCTGACCCGAACGACCCGAACGCGTACTGGAACGGCTACTACGAGTACGCGGCGTACTATGGCGTGGATGCAGCGAACGCCGCGTGGGGCGTCACGGGGGCGGCTGCGCAAGCGAGTGCTGAGGCATACCAGCAGTACCAAGCAGCAGGTGGCGCTGCGACGACCGCGACCGACAGCAGTGCGGCTCCAGCGGCTGCGACTCCGGCTGCGGCTCCTGCGAGTGCGACGACTGAGGCGGTGACGACAGCGGAGGTGTCGCAGGTTTGTTGATGTCTTGTGTGTGTGTGCGTGTGGGCTTGGGCTTGGGTGTGGTGTGGTCGCGTCGATCGGTATCGCGTCGTGCTGCTTGTGGGGTCGGTCGATCCGTTCGACGGGGTTGGTCGTCAGCGATGGATGGGATGGCTCCCCCATTCCCCCACCCTCCTTCTCCTTCTCCTCCTCCTCCTGCGTTGCTTGGGTTGCCGTGGTGGTAATGTGTCTTGTCGTCTCTCATGCGTGAACCTCCCAAAGGCGGCTCAAGCTCCTCCGGGCTCTGCGTAGCGCTCAACTCAGCTCCACTCACTCAGCTCCCCACCAAGAGGACGATTCTACAAGTGCTACAACTGATGATGAGGGGGTGCTGGCTGCTGGTCGTGGATGGGAGAGAGAAGTCAGTCGTCCGTCCTCTCTGCGTGGTCGTCCGAGAGTCTCAGCACTGGAGCGTTCAACAAGAGAGAGAGACGGAAGCGGACGAGTGGGACCGTCACTGTCTATGCGATTGCCTGCGTGGCGATGGGTCCGTGGTCATGAAGCCGTTGCAGTACGAAGTCAGTCATGATGAATGAACAATGGATGCAGTTACCACCGACTCCCATAGATACTGTGGTTCGTTCTACTCCTACGTCCTGTGGTGTCCGACCCCGAGTCGCTCGTCTGCGATGAACTGCTGGAGCCGTTGCGCTTCACTCGCGGTCGCGAGGACGATCGTGATTGCGTGTTGCGGGTTCGCGGGGTCGTAGTCGTTGCCAAAGTGTTCGAGTGGCCGACGGACGCGGAAGCGGAAGCGCTGGTCGCGCACGGTGACGCGAGCGCCGACCATGTCGCGGTAGAACATGACCATCTGGATCTCTTTGGCAGCGAACGGATGCTGGAAGACGAACGCGCAGTGGTCGCGGAGGAAGAGTGCGGGGCATGGGAAGCGACACGCGAGCGTCCCGACGGTCATGCCGACCGTGGTCACGTGTAACAACACGGCCGTCGCCGAACTCAAACTCGCGACGGACGAGTGCGGCTGGAGGTGGTGCGTGGCTCGAAGCTGCGCAGTCACGTCCGCTGCGCCTTGCGAGATCGAACGGAGCTGATCAGTGAGCGACGGCCGGTGAGATGCGCGTGTCCGCTGTTGTATCGAGGTTGCTGGTAGCAGACGCTGTGGGGTCGCTCTTGGCTCGGATGAAACAGCAGGAGCACGCACAGCTGTCAACGACGAGGACTTCACGTCGGACACGTTGGTAGGCGTGCTAGGACTCGTCGAAGGGTGTCGGGATGTATCCACTTGGTGGTGGGCTCCCGCTTCTCGGTGAGCTTGGGAGCTTCCGCCTCTGCTTGATCGCGACACGCGCGTCAGCACGTAGGACGGGAACGCGTCGCCTTTGAACGGTGTCGTCACGCATCCGTTCGGTGGCGTTGTTGAGAGCATTGGTCCAATGTGCGGTGCGAGTGCACTGGAGGTGGGAGTGGAAGAGACCTCGGGTCAGGTCCAGTCAGGTCACCTCTGGGTGCAGGGCGACGGAAAATAGCCCTGGAGAGCTCAAGTCGAAGCTGTCAGCTGGCCACTGCACCGCACGACTTGGAGACGTAACGAGGCGACCACGACGACGACGGCATTGGTGGTGGTGTGTGTGTGTGTGTTTGGAGACAATCTGCCACGTCAGCGGCGCGTGTAACGAGCGAGAGAGCGTGGCATCCAGTATGCGAAACGAGTTGGTTGTTCGAGACCGAGTTGGTCAAGGAGGAGGAGGAAAATGCCATTATAAGCACGCTGGTGGAGCAACAGCAGCGTTGCAAGCTTCTGGTAGAGAAGCAGACAGCTGGGGACGTGCTTGGCTTTGCCTCACCAGCTCCAGCCGTTCATGCGAGAGAGCTCGGCTTGGCTTGGTTGGACTTGACGTGGGGTTTAGTGGTGGCGGTGTCATAATCGCTTCAAGCGTGTCGGAACGAAAGCTCTCTCGCAATCGAAGCGAGTACTATATCTCGTCCAATGTTGACCTGTTTTAGATAATGTCTGAACCGTGCTACTTAATCAACAAGAGAGTCATGTCAAATTCTATAATGAAGACCTTCCCACATGTAAAATAAACACAGACAGCGCGTATGAAAGGTGATGCGTGAAAAATCCAAGCACACAAAGTGTGATGGGTACTTTTTACTCACAGGCATTAGCTAATGGCAGAGACAAACCCTTCGCGCGTTGATTCGCTGAAAGTCTCAACTGCGCTTGCGTCTCATTCGCTGAAATCAATAATTACCACATTTCTATAGAAAGGGAGGGTTTTGACAACGTAGAGAGGTCGGGGCGAGACGCGCTGCATTTCCACGCCCTCCTAAACACCATTATGGGCATAGAACCCTGCCAGCTACCCTCTCCACCACACGTACAAAGGCCACACACCCCGCCGCTTCTCCCTTTTCGGAGGGCAGTCTCGCCACCAGCAGGTAGGGCGACACAGCAAGAGCCCTTCCTCCTTCGCTCTCGCCCACTTCGCGCTTTCGCCTCGCACACGCGCACGCCTCCGACTGTCGTCGCTCGCTCCATCACACACTCTTCCCACCCCACACCCCACACCCCACATACCCCGCTATGGACGACGACGCGGCTGCACAGCGCGCTTGGGAGCTAGAGATGGAAGTGGCGGTCGAGAGCCGCGGCCGCACACGGAGCCGCTCGATCCTCGCGACCACAACGACGACCGACGACGACGACGACGACGTCAACAGCAGCGGTGCGTTCGACGAGCAGCCGCGGCCACACGAACTCGACGTTGTCGACGGCGGCCACGACCCCACGTGGACGCGCAGCCACTCGGGCGGCAGCGCGGGCGACATGCGCTCCCGGGCCCGGAGCTTCTCGGCCCGTCGGCTCGCAGAGATGGAGAGCGAAGAGGACGCAGCCCGCGTCGGCAGCGGCGGCCGGCGGCGCAGCCGCTCGTTCTCGTCGCTCCAGCAGAGACGCGGCGTTGCCCACGACGACGATGATGACGACGATGACGATAATGACGACGCAGAAGACGCGGCTCAGATTGTGAAACGCGCGGCGTCACTGTCGAAAATCTATTTGGTCGGGTCGGCGCCAGTCGACGTGTCGAAATTGCAGGACAAGAGTAAAATTGTGGGCGTGAAAAAAGTCGAGGTCGTCCAACCGACTGGCGCGCTGTCGGCGAAAGCGCTCGATGCACTCTCGGAAGGGCTCCAGCAACTCTCGGCGGACCACAGCAGCCACCACTTGCTCACGAAAGACAGTGCGCGAGGGCAGCTTACCGAAGAGCAGCTCGAAGAGAAGAAGATGGAGGAAGAAGAAGACCACAAGCTCAAGGCCGAGAAGCTCTCGACGCGGAAAACGCTCACTGCGCGCGCGTCGCTGTTCAAAGCCAAGGTGTTTAAGAGCAAAGCCGTGAAGCCCCCGAGTCCGTCGGAAGCGACCGCTGCGAAAGCGAGTGCAGCGGACAAGACGCTGGACGACGGCGGCGCAACGGACGTGCCAGTGGTGCCCAAGAAGCGCCACAAGCTCAAGCTCTTGTTGCTAGGAGATAGCGGTACGTGGTGTGGTGTGGTGTGGTGAATGAGGGGGGCTGAAAGAGACTGATGATGATGGTGTTTTGTATGGGGATTCAGGGGTCGGCAAGACGAGTCTCATGCGCGTCTTCTCTGGTGACGAATTCTCCGAGTCGATGCTCGCGACTGCTGGGTGCGTGCGTGAAAAAAAGAGGTATTGCTAGGTGGGACATGGGAGGCTGACTGGTGCCTGGCGATTCGATTTCTAGGGTGGACTTTAAGCTCCGTCACACGACGATTGCAGACGAGGACATTACGCTGCAGATTTGGGACACTGCTGGTCAAGAGCGTTTCCACCGAATCACTGCGAGTACGTGGACTCCTGCTGTCTGTTGCGTGGTGTCGTGACTGTCTCTCTGTTTGGGAGTATGGGATCTAATCTCACTGTTGCTTTGGGTGATGCGTTTCAGCGTATTATAAAGGCGCGAACGGGATCGTCCTCGTGTACGACGTGAGCGACAAGAAGGGCTTTGACAGTGCGTTGCTATGTGTCGTTATGTGGATATATATGGGAGGGAAGAGAGAGGGATGGAACTGACGAGTGTGAGTGCTGGTGTCGGGACGCAGACGTGGGCTACTGGATGAACAACATTCGCCAGTACTCGTCTCCACACATGCCCGCGATGCTGCTGGTCGGGAACAAGATTGATCTGCCGAACCGCGTCGTGTCGTTTGAAGAAGGCCAAGCGGCTGCGAACCAGTACAACTGCCGCTTCATTGGTGCGTCCTTTTATGATGAAGCGATACTGATTCTGATACTGAGGCTCCAGAGATCCCTCGTAGCTAACGAGTGCATCGTCTGCTGTGGCCCAGAAACGAGTGCAAAGACGTCGGAGAACACGAACGGCGCACTGGAGACGATCGCTCGCGACGCGTTCCTCATGAGCATCAACCGTACGTGTCTGCTCCGTCCTGTCTTTGTACGTGGTTGAGGTTTCAGTGAACTGACTCACTTACCTCGTATGTTTCTTCCTTTTTGTAGCTGCAATGACGCAAAAGACGCTGCTCGAGAGGGAAAAGTCGTTTGTGGGACGGCGGAGCAAGGAGAACTGTGCGATCCAGTAATCGTCCTTCTGGTCGTCAGCTGTCGAGAAGTCATCCCTCCTCCCCTCAGCTGCTCGACTCCTCCTCCTACTACGACACTTTCTCGAGCGAGTTTGCGTGCGCAGGACCGACACCCACCGCTCAGCCGCCTCCCCCTTCCGTCATGCGGCTGCAGCTTCCAGTCTGCGCACGTTCGTCGTCCCCCTCCTGGGTGGTGGTGTACAAGTGCCTCCTGCTTCCTTCCCCCAAGCTGCGCTCCCGTCTGCCCGTCTCCCGTCATCCCAACCCCCTCCCCCCAATAGAAGACCCGACAGCCGCGAGGACAGGGACGCCTATTTAACAGCCTCATGAAGAATGAATGGATCGCTTTGTGGAGCTCTTGGTTGTGGAGCTACTTGTGCTTATAGAGAGAAATACGGATAGAAGAGCACGCAAATACTGCTCCGGGACTGATACGCTGGAACGACACGCACGTCCTCCAGTGACGCTGCTCATGACGACGGAAAGTGGGAGTGTGGGTGGCTCACAGCAAGTAGGCGATCGCCACTGCTGCGAACGTCGCAATCGAACCACCGACCGTAACGAACGCACTGGCGCCAGAGGTCGGCGTTGGCGACGGCGTTGGCGCTTTCGAGTCGGAGGTGGTGGTGGTCGAGTTGGAGGCGCTGGTGCCGCCAGTGGCCGAGCCATTGGTGGCGGAAGCCGGCGACGGCGAGGACGCGATGATGGCGCCGGGCTTCTGGCTCGCAGGCGTGCTGCCTGTGATCGCGCTCGTGTCGGAGCTGTCGCCAGCTGCGGTCGTGGGCGCGGGACCGCGTGGGATACCCGCCACGTCGCTGTCGCCCAGTGTCCCGGGTGTCGGACCGACATGCTGCGGTGTGGACGTGGGCGTGGGTGTCGGCGTCTCCTGGGCGGCTGCGAGAGCGACCGCCAGCGCGAGCGTGACGGCAGCAACTGAGCGCTTCATGACTGGTGGTTGAGTGTTGAAGGCGCTTGTGTAGAAGGCGGTAAGTTGACGAATGAAGGAGTGGGGGAATCGAACGGTACTTGCTTCTTTGTAGTAAAGATCGCGCGCACTGGCTCCCTGACTTATGGGTTCAAATGTGGGTGCACACGAGGTTTCTTTCTGATGCAACTGGCAACAGTGACTTCTGGCTTCTTGCACTGCGAAGCAAGCGCAAGAGTGTGCTTCTTTGTGTGTGTCCTGCACTTGGTGTTCTCTTGTGCACTTTTGAGGTTCGAACTGAGAGCAGGACGTGAAGATCGCATGTGCAAGATAGGAAATGGGTACACGATGTGCGAGGACATCCTAAATGTCGTAATGTCCTAAATGTCCTAACTAACGTTGCATGGAGGAGAGGATGCATCGAAACACGGCTCGCACCAAGCGAGAGAGACGACTCGACTGTCACAGTGCTCCAATTTCGGGGTGTTGTCACGTTCGCGTGGAGCTTTTGGTCAGCGAGTGCCGCAACGTTTGAAGGTGCCCGTTATGTTGAACTTTGAGTGGTTCGTTGCGAGCTTTATCCTCACACCTAAAGTCCACTGCGGTGCTGCAGCTTGTTGAAAGGCATGGAGCTGCTCACAGAAAACGTGCGACCTCCTGCTTCTGAGCCCGAGCCTCGTTCTCTGAACAACAACCACAACACCTGCTCAGCAATGAACATCAGAACCCAACTCATGCCCAGAGAACCAACCCTGGAAACTCTTGTGGCGCTTCTCGCTCGCCCCAATCACTGCATGGTCGCATACGAATTGAATCGGACCATCGCAGAGGACGAGCTCGCGAGTTCTCGTGGCGACCGACCTCGTCGAGTTCAGGTTGGAACGGAGATCGCGACCACGCACGCAGTTTGCTGTTGCCAATTTGCGTTCAGCTTTTCCCGGTGCCAAAAAAACTGATTCCCATGAACTGACTTGATAAAGTAGGAACCATGAGAATCACACCGTTTTGATTCCGCCTGCCCTCTTCGAATAACTGTGCTCCAGCCGGTGTAAAGCACGAGCGAGATAAAACCAAGGACGACCGCTGTCTCGCGCCAGCCAGAGCCACTTTTCGACCAGCAGCCGAGCCGAGCCGAGTCGGTGCGTCCGAGGAAGGCGATGGCGTCCCGTGTGCCGCTCCTGCTCAAGAACAAGGGCCGCAAGCCCACGCGGCTACCGATCGCGCCACGCGCGAAACCCTCGAATGGTACAGTACTGTAGCTCTTCGCGTGTTTCCATCCAGTCGCAATAACCACAGGGGATGACGCCACTGCCGACTTTCTAATTTAATACGTGGCGTGTGTGTGTCCTAGCAGACCGCACGAAGCGCGCGTCGCTGGACGCCCCTGTGCCTGTGACGCCCGACGTGCGTTCACTATATGACGCTACAAGCTCTGCGCGTGTGCGTGCGTGACGCCAACCACTAATGTCCCCGACTGTATGTATGTGTGACCGACTGACCGACTGTCACCAGAATGACGACGAGGAGCCCATGCCGGTCATCGAGACGCACGTCCACGCGCCTGGGTCTGAGACGCCAGCTGAGCGTCCAGTGCCCAGTGTGACGCCGACTGTGCTCCGTGCTGGCGGCATCGCTCCCGGTGGCTCGCTGGGACCGCGTCCGTTGTCTGCTGGGAGCGTCCGTTCGCCCATTCTCCCGGTCCAGCGCGCTTCCGTACGTATCTGTGTGTTTGTATATGGCTGCGTGTGTGTGTGGATGCACGCACTACTGACTGTGAAGTTTACAATTATTGTATTGCAATTATTGTATTGCAATATCCATTCGATGTCTCCCTCTACAGGAGCAACGCACCCAGCACGTCGAGCGCCTCGCCAAGATCACAGCTGCTGGGCCAGTGTACCGCAATGCTGGCCACGGCCTCGCGCCGCTGCCACCAGCGATCGTGACGCAAGAGAATCCGCTCACGAAGGTTCGTCATCACCCATTTATTGTATGCGGTTTGGTTGGACCACGACGTCGATGGACTCATTCGTACTTATGGCGACCCGAACGGTAGCGGCTAGTGCGGAAGCTCGACATTAAGCCGCACCAATCACCACGACGGGCGGCGCAGCTGCACGCAGCGGTGCCGAGTGTCCTGTCGCTCGCGAGCGCCCGACTCTCGACCGCGCCAGTACCACCAGTGGCCAAGAAACACGACGACGACGACAATGCGACAGTGGCGACGACAGCGACAGCGACAGCGACAGTGGCCGCTGGACGCAGGAAGAAGCCGCAGCCGCGCAAGCCGAGCAAGAATGAGCCAGCGACGCGGAAGCGAGCGACCAAGCGACGCGGTTCGGACGATACAACGAGTGCGGCGGCCCCACCACCAGCGAAGGTCGCGCGTCGCTCGTCGGTGCGTAGTGGCTGGACAGGGAATGATGGTCTCTCGATCTCTCTCTCGTACTTACTGGAGTCGGTCGATCGTTGCTTGCTCGTATAGTTGCGTCGCTCGGCGAAGAAAGAGAGCAGCTACAGAGACGTGGGGGACTCGCCCGAAGAGCACGACGACGACAATGACGAAGACGTGGACCCAAATGAGCTCGACGATCTCCGTGACGAGCCGCCTCCGGTATGGTGATAAAACCACCTCCTTCCGAGAGAGAGAGGACGGAAGGACTGTCGACTGACCCCTAGCGTGAGTGTCCCTATATGGCGTCTCAGGTGTACGTCCCAGCACGGGAGCGAGCGACCATGTGGGCCAAGTCGGTGCTCAAGCAGCAGGAAGAGGCAGACGAAGAAGGCGGCGGCGGAGGCACGAGCAGTCGGTCGTCCCGGGCGCTCGTCGTGAAGAGCACGCTGCCGTCGACCGTCGCGCGTCGTAAGCGCAGCAACGCGTCGGCGTCGCTTGTCGCAGCGGCGCGCAAGTCGGCAGCGCGCGCGAAAGTCGAGGAGCTGCTGAAGAAAGAGCCGTCGCAGATGACGATGGGCGAGCTCGCTCTCACGGTGCCGAAAGGCCGACGCGTGAACCGCCACGAGCACGAAGTCGCAGCCGACACGCCGCTCGGCTTGAGCGCCAGCGCCAGCGCCGGCTCTAGTCTGCTCAACACGAACGCTCTGCACCGGCTCCGGTCGTTCTCGGTCTCGTCCGAGTCCGCGGCGCTCGGTGGTTCGATCATGACGCCCCAAGTGCAGATCATTGACGGCAAGATGGTTGTGCTCGAGTCGACCGTGAGCATGAGCGACGTGGCGACGCACCGGAGCGACGAGCTCTCGGACGGGGACGACAACGCACCACGACGCAGCGGCGCACGGTACTACCTCCAGCCGCAGGTCCAAGGCCGGCGCTGGGGCAAGGACGAGACGAAGCAGTTCTACTACGTGCGTACTCGGTTGGTTGGGAGGCCGCGTGGGTGGGTGGGACTGTCGTTGGGAGCTGGACTGGACTAGACTGGACTGGACTGGGCAAGCTGACAGAGGAAGGCTGATGCTGGGGACTGGCTGGCTGGATCTATTGGCAGTGCTTGAGCCAGGTCGGACCGAACTTTTCCATGATGGCGACGCTCTTTCCGAACCGGAAGCGCAAGGAGCTCAAGTGCAAGTTCAAGTACGAGGAGAAGCACCACCCGGCGCTGATTGAGATCGCACTGAAGGCGTCAGCTGCTCCGTTAGGTACGGATTTCAGTCTGGAAATGGGCGTGTGGGTGCTGACTGGCTGGCTGACGGCTCGTACAGATAGTGAGATGGTGAGTGTGATTGCGCAGATGGTCGACAAGGACGCGAAGAAGAAGCACGCGAAGCAGCTCCAGCGGAAGCAGCAGCAGGTCGAGTCGGTCACGGGCTCGGACTCGCCAGCGTCGGCGTTGCTCGAGCCGACAGAGACGCCGCCGCCGCCGCACGCCGACTTCCTGGACGACTATGACGACTACTACCGGGAGCGTGCGAACTCGTTCGACTTTGCCGGGTAGAAGGAGAGGCCGACAACGCCTTGTGGCTTGGATTGAGATGAGCCCTTTTAAGTGAGTGGAGCGAGCGAGCGGACGCGTCCTCACGACGCGTTATGGTCAACTGGAGCGTGAGTGGACTGACTGACTGACTGGCGTTGTCCAGGAGAAGCCATTGCGTAGTGGCCCTCAATGACGAACCACACGACACCTTCCTTCCTTCCAGAGAACCTGTCGGTCGTACTTAGTATGGTGTATCACGAATGGTGGTTTTACCCTCTGTCAGCTACGCGCTGTCGTCACGCCTTTGGGTCCTGCGTCTCGACCCGCGAGCGGAAGAACTGCTCGGCCTCGGCCTTCTTCTCGGGGTTGTTCATCACGTCCATGAACTGCCGCGTCTGCTGCACGCGTGTGATGTACGTTGTGCGGCATACGAGCCTAGAAAGCGACGTTAGTATTAACAAGGTAGTGCAATCGAAGCCTCAATATGGACGGACACACAGGACGGACCAGGAGCCGGCGGCCACGCCTCCGAATGCCAGCACGGCCCAGTCGCACGCTGTGCGCACGTGCTGCGTAGTGCGGAAGCGGTGTGCGCCAATGAGCGCCCCTGTAGCGATGCCCCAGAGCAGCCCCGAGCGGAAGCACGGCGGGTTCGTCAGCAGCTCCTTTGGTGACGACGACGACATGGAGTGGTGCTGAGGTGTCTGGTGGGTGTGGCAGTCAGTGGAAATGACATGCAACAGCAGTGACTTGCGTTTCGTAGTGACGCTCTTTTATTAATATGATATCGACACGTCTTCACAGGAACTTTTGCTTCGTGAAATGAACTTTTGTCTACGAAGATACTAGAGGTTGAGGACACGAAAAAAATTCTTGCTTAGTGGCAAAATCGATGTAGTGAAGCAGAGTTGTACCTTCCAGCTCATACGCAGTCTTGGGTTCTAAAGTACTGAAGTCTGTCGAAAGCGAACAATTGGTCGTCGTTGCAGCATTGATAACCAAGATGCTATGTTTCATCAAACTCACAACACTTCTGCAATCAGCAACTGCGATTCAGCCTCCGCGGTCGAAGCACCCTTGTTCGTCACCGTCAGCACTTGACCCACCGTGACGTAAGCGACTGTGAGCGACGAGCTATCAACCATTCTGCTCTCCACGCTGGTTGCCTGGACGCACGAGCCGTTCAGCTGGATCTCGTACTGATTAAAAGCGGTGCTTGGTTCAGCTTGCATGTCGAACTTGATGCTTGCGAGAATCACGAAGGTTCCAGTGCAGCCGAATGTGATCTTGCCCTCGCTGACTGAAAACTTCGACGACGACGGGAATTCCAGGTCCAGCGACCACTCCAGATCTCGAGACGGTGCAGCAGGTTGACCCGTTTGGAAGCTAACCAGCGCCAGCTTCTCTTCTTCCGCCAGTCTCTCGTTCCGAAACGCCATCAATCCGCCCAAGCTCATGCTGATAAGTGTCACGATCGGGCTGATATCACTGAGTGGTATGAGTTTCATGCTCATGCAGTACTTGACAGTCCATGCTGTGCAGCACATGTTGAGCTCCATCGTGAACTCGAGTGATCGGGCTCCGTTTGGTTCTGAAGGGCGGAGATCACACGTGCACTTCGACTCGGTCGCCGCTTTCGTGTCGAGACAGCTCATGAAACACTGCGAACACGGAACGAACAATAAGTATAGGCAGAATCACGGCACAGTCACAGTCCCGAGACGGTGGGATACGCAAACCACGCCATCAGATCCATCGGCAGGACAAAACTGACCAAGACGTAGTCGCGCAGAGTCGCCTGCGGGATCGCGTTCTCAGAGTTCACAATGTCCGAGAGCTTTAGAGTATCGGACTTCCTGCGAAAGAACCGACATGAAAAGGATCAGGACGCTGGACGACGTGCCACAGATGACCGCACTGTCTTCTATGCAATGGTCGTTACCATGTCCGTTTGCTCGCGCAGTCTACGAGCTGAATATCCACAGTGCTTCCCGACATCGTGACCCTGTAGCGAAAATCCGACTCTGGGAACGACGGAAACCGCGCAACACTTCAGCGTTCATCGTTTCGCTTGGCGTCTGCACGCTCTCCATAATAAGCGAGAGGTCCAGAGGTCTTGTCTCTTGTCGCGACTTGAGCAGTTGCTGTCAAAAGCACTTTTGAATGACTACTAACGCCGCTCGCGTGAGCTGTGGCACATCAGAGCAAGCGAAGAACAACTGTGAGATACTGTCGTTGTCGAAAGCAACTGTGGGATTGTTGTCGACTCCATGAGGAACTTCCCGCAAGACTGTTGATGAAAGACTGAAGAATTTCACAGTTTCACAGGTGCAGCTGAGAGAATTCATTTCGTGAGAGGAGAGGACTCGGACCTCAAAGTTGCGAAAGCGAACGACTCGCAGGTCAGTAGTAAGTCCACGTTTTGAGTATCGAGTGTGGAACTAAGAACGTGAATCGTGAGAGAGAGTAAGAAGAAAGCTCGTGCGCTCTGTATCGATCGAGCGTACTTCTATGGCCATCAATCATGTCACCTCTTCAGTCTCTCCGTGGACGATTGAGGGGATTCAGGTCACCAGCTCAACACTCAAGAGCAGTTCATTCTCGATTTGGCTGTGAACTCAACAGCTCTTTACCCTCTGCAACGCCGCCACACCGACAATAACAAGCCCAGAAGCGCCATGAGCGACCGGACGATCTTCGAAGGCCACGCCAACTTTCCGTCTCGAGGCGCCGCCTCATACCGCTACAAGATCACAGCTGCGAGCGACGTCGTGAGCTTCTGGATCGAAGACTGCAAGACGAAGAACCAGTGGTGCGTGCTTGGCGTGGGGTCTCATGGGCTGGATGCTTCCTTCTTGATCCGTCTCACGACGTTATACTCTACATCACTACTCAGGTCGTCGGGCGACCTGAAGATCGCGGACTTCGTCAGCTCAAGCAGCGTGATTCCCGGTGCGACGATGACCGACTACGTCTCGGTACGCTACAACTTCTGGTCAATGTCCAGGTGTTTGCATTCACTCGATCGTTGCTCACACACGAGAATCTGCTGTGTCAATCGGATTCTAGTGCTTCCAAAGCTGCCTCGAGAGGAAGAAGGGGTCGAAGGCCGAGGTGGAGAAGGGAAGCGCCAACAACAACGATGCAGAGGCGGAGTGCAGCTGCGACTTGGTGCCGAAGAGCAAGGACGCGTGGTCGCTGAAGTTTGTACTGGCGCTCAAGTTGTACGCGTCGGTTTGGCGCCCGAAGTACGAGATGACGCTCAAGGCGGTTCCATTGCAGCCGATCGACATCCTCGCGGCTCAGCTTCGCGACGTGCAAGATGAACTGGCTTCAGTGCGCTCGGCAAAGACTTTCCCAGTGGCCGTGAAGCTAGTTACGACAACAACGACAATCGTGAGTGCCGTGATGCTGTGGGAAATCGACGACACTGTTGAGCACACTCCAGAGCGATTCATGGTCAACTCGACGGAGGGCAAGATCCACTTCCTTGAGCCTGGATGGTACCTGATCAACCTCCTGCTCCAGCACCAAACTTACAACGACTACTACTGCGGCTGCAACCTCCAGCTGGATGGCACACTGGAGACGAATTTGAGCAGCTTCGTCGCGAATTCGCAAACAAGCGCAACCATCTCATTCGCTCAAGTGATCCAGGTGAAGGCGAACCAAGTGCTGACAGTGGTGAACGGGAACAGAAATTATGTCGCCGCGCAATCGACGATGGCGATCCGCCGCCTTGCCTGAGCGGATGGATGCCTGACAAATGTGAGAGGAGATGGGTCGCGGAAGTAGGTGCACCTGCATTCCCCCAAGTTCTGCGTGTCGTTTGAATGAAATCGCCTTCATGTGCTTGCTTCGTGATGAGTTACCAAACGATGGGCTTTGATCTTAGTGATAACCAGGGTGTTAGATCTTTGTGATCATAGTCTATTGTCTCCAGTGCCGCGAATTGCTGTGGTTGTTAGCGGCTTGAATAGGTGAGTGTTTGCTGGTTAACTCGGCGACAGGAAGCCGCACGTGTCAATGTCTGCTTCTACAATACGCGGCCATGACACTAAAGCACTGCTTCTCTCCACTAACCAGTGCAAACGCACTCCATGATTCCAGCCTCGCAGTACGAGCCGTGATTTATCTTGGATGTCCAAGGATGACAAGCAAACTTTTGGAGTTGTCAGTCAACTCAGCACCGTTGAAATCCCTCATAGTCAGTGGTTAATGAAAAATGTAAAGTTGAAACTAACATTACTTTGGGGTTTCAGAAGATGAAAAAGTGAGCAAAGGCAACACTAACTCGAGACATCTATTTTAGTGTAAATTTTCGAGCATCAGATGCAGCTACATTAGTACTCTAGCCAGATCTAAATTTATAATACTATTCTAGTAGCGTCGGCACATTCACAATTCGCACATTTCGACCATGGTTGTCAACGTTGTCAATAGCGCCGCCTCGACTGCTGCAGGCGCCGCGACTGCCACCCGCTCTGGCCTGCAGAAGCGGGTGCTCGCACTGTACCGTCGTGCGCTGCAGGCGGCGCGCAAAAAGGACGCAGAGCTCGCTGCCAGCGCACAGGCGAACGCGCCTCTCAATACCAGCGCCACCGCCGCCGCCACCCACCACAATGCCACAGAGATGTTCGTGCGCGAGCGCTTTCGAGACGACGTAAGTGGCTCAAGTGCCGCAAGTTCTTGATGGTGTGGTAGCCTTGTTACTGTTTTAGGATCTGACGGTCGCCATTGATGGTTGTGTGCTGCTGTTGTCTACAACAGGCGGCGTCTGTGCGACGAGTGGACTTCACTGTGATTGAGCACCTGCTGCGCAAGGGCGAGCGGGACCTCAAGATGCTGGGTCAGATGAAAGCGGCCACCTTTACACGCATACCACGGAGTTCATCGCCGTCCCAATAGGAACATTGGCGAGTAACAGGGAGAACGAGAGTGATGGAGCTGATTTAGGAAGCAACACATTCACTGCCCAACAAAGGAGGTACGAATGGCAGAGTGTGTTCTCGAAATGCGTAGAAGGTGAGCTCTGTCGGAGCTCCTGCATGAGAACTTCTCTATAGTGTATAGGACGGATAGTGAGCAGTTGGATGGACCACTTGCCTGCCACACAAGCCAATCGGTACGGACTTTAGCGGTTGGCTTGGCGCAGACCTGACGTCGTCAAGACCTGTGCGAGTTCTAAAGAGAACGACAGTCGGTTCTGGGCCAACTGCCCACGGCGGTCGACTGGAAGCTTCACGAGCACAGACGACGTCTTCATGCGGCTTCAGAGCTTCTCGAACGCGTGGGTGCAAGTGCGGACGAACGCCCTCACGCTGCTGTACCCGTA
>JAASGD010000671.1:0-18024 GCA_023334115.1 Globisporangium megalacanthum
CCTCAACGTGCTTGACTTGGGATTCTTCTAGTCAATCCAGTCGCTTCAACAGAGGCAGCAGCACCGCAAAGTCGACGAACTCGTCGCCGCTGTGCAGACAGCATTCCAAGGCACCACCAGACAGGCGCTCAACAACGTCTTCCTGACACTACAAACAGTGATGGACGCAGTCATACAGCACGGAGGGGGCAACAACTTCCAAATACCGCACTTGTCGAAAGAGAAGCTAGAGCGAGCTGGTAGGTTGCCAGTTAGCGTGCTTGTCTCCGACAGCGTTTTAGCAGCTCTTTGCCTCGATGGTGGACAGATTTCGCTTTTGTGATTTGAATTGTGTATACCGAAATTGAAAGTGAGAACTTTTTTTAAACACAATTCAAAGTGGGACGGGACAACTTTTTCGGAACGGAGGTAGTATATCTTCATCTTCGTCTTGCGCTGGGGTGTGATTCCGAGCAAAGCGCAACTGTATTCTAAAGTTTAGAATCTTCACCTACAAGTACAGTACATTTAATGGCACCTCAACTTCATTCAAACAGCGATATGGATTCATTATTTCGTCTGCAATGTATGGTGCACTTTGTGCACTGATGCGCGAATTGGCAGAGCTAACCCGAGCTACTGTCGCTCCAGCTGCCGTTGCCGATTTCAATGCCGCTTCTCACACGCCCGCGTACGCGAACAGGATCAAACTCGTGACCATGATGAGCATGCCAGCAAACATGCCCATCGCAACGAATTGCGTCTGTCCGCGAGCGAACCTGAACGCCGTCGGCAGCAGCTCCTTCACGCAGATACACACCATGATACCGCACACAACCCCGAACAGGATGCCTTCCGAGAGTGGGTCCATACCATCGCCGATCGCCAGCCACGCGATGAGGCCGCCGACCGGCTCCGCGAACGCCGAGATCGCACACCACATGATCCCTTTCGAGCGGCTGCCCGTGGCGAAGTAGATCGGCGCGGCAACGGCGATACCCTCAGGGATGTTGTGGAGTCCGATGCCGATCGCGAGCGAGACGCCGACGGAGGTGTTCTGGATCGCGCCGACGTAGGTGGCGATTCCTTCGGGTAAGTTGTGGATCCCAATCGCGAGTGCACTGAGGACGCCCATTCGATTCAGCTTCGCCCTCGCGCTGTCGCTGAGCTTGACCGATACACCAGGAGTTTGGGCCTCGACAAACCCTGGAGATTTGCTTTGTTCGTGCTCCTCAAAAGACGCGCGCAGATTTTCGAGATTGTCAATCTCCGTCGCGTCTGTTTCAGGCGCGACCTTGTGGATGATGAAGTCGATGACGTAGATGATGAGGATGCCACCGATGAAACACATGGTAGCCACGAGCCAGCCGTGGCCCGTTGCAGTCTCCTCCGTCATGCCCTCGGTCGCGATGCCCTCCGTGAGCAGGTGCACCGACTCGCCGAAGATCTCGACGAGTGAGATGAAGAGCATGACGCCGGACGAGATGCTGAGCGCGATCGCGAGGCTCACAGGATTCGCGAGGTGCACGAGGCGCTTGCTGAAGACGACCATGCCGCCGAGTATGGTGGCGAATCCGGCGGCGATATTGAGCGCGAATGCGGTGCTGACTTCGCTGCCAGTTTGGACCATGTTGGTGCTTGAACGGGGTCGGTGGAGCTTGGTGATGGGTCGCGGTGCGCGAGTAGGGTGCTTGGGTCTGCCTTGTAAATGGAATCGGCAGTGCGGTGTCGATTTGGAAATGAGCTTTGGGATGGAATGCATTCGCTGCGAGCCATGCTGGCGGTGATTAATCGTCGCTATCTACCACGCTGCTATGTTGCTTGTGCTGTTAATCAGGTGGGGGCAGCATTTTCAGTTTGAGGCAAGCGATGCTGTCCAGGGTCCGACCTGCCAGATCTGGTCCTCAGATACACATGCAGCTGGACAATCTCGGCACGGGTGTGCTTCGTCTGGCTAATGTGATTAATCTGAGTGCCTGTGTTTGGGTAAGCGCACGAGCATGTCAAGTACATGTAGAGAGAGGCAGTGCGAGGCAGGAGTAGCTTGTGTACAGAGCAGTTATCTGCCCTTACAGGATGTCAGCATGCCAGAGTCGAGTGAATCCTGGGCATTGGAATGGACTGCTCGTTTGCCCTCTCTCCTCCCATTTGTTCGATGGCACACAGTCTGCATTGCATTGCAAACTCTGCATGCAGCAGGTTCCGGCGATGCAACTGACCAGGCAATGGCTCTCAGTACAAAGTCACACGCGTTGTGGCTAAAGATCTGCACCTCTTGGCGTTTGTGCACTTCGCCGAACTGGCGATGTCACCAGACTGATTTGTACTAAAGTTTACTAAAGTTTAATAAAAAATCAGTCAGGTTCACCACCAACACCATCTTGGCACAACGTTAGTGCAACACACCAAAGACCCCAGTTCCCGAACCAAGAAGAAGTCGAGCAGCTTGGTACAGCAGCATGAGGGTGACTAAAGTTCGCATCCAGTACACCTAACAGATACAAGCTGCGTAACGGAAGACCTTCATTCGGCTCATGATCACCTCGTGTGTTCAGACAACGAACACAGCCGACGTAGATGACGATTCCTTCGAGTAGTGGTTGCCAATCGCGATCGCTCTGACGAAGCCCACCGTGTTCAACTTGGCTGGGGTTGTTTCGTCGAGCTTCAGCGCAAACACAGGAATTTGAGCTTCGACTTACACTGGGCTGCCTGCGTTATTCCAGATCTTGTCTTCGAGCGAGCGGTAGATGTTCTCCAATGTCCCCCACAAAACCCCACTCGTACAACTGCCCGCTGGCACTACACACGCTGGTCTCCGCATGAGGCGGTAGCGATCTGCCGCTCATCAGCTGGAAGGTAGAGTATGCTGGCTTCGCTGCCGCGAGTGCATTGCTGTACTAGTAGTTGGGATGGAAGTATGTGGAAATATCTTGTCTTAGATGGCAGGTGCAGTATCCTGATATCGAAGAGCGAGCTCAGCACAAACATCTATCTGTGAGCGAAGTGGACACGAAACAGTTCAGTGGAGAGCATCCGAGAGCGCGTGGGAGTACACAAAGAGCTGGAGCAAACAACTTATTGGACCACTGAGTCTAGTTTCAGGGCCAGTCGACGAACGATGCAAACCAATTCAAGACATCGGAGTGTGGTCAACCAAACCCCGTCTCCATCACTGTTCTGGCGCATCTTCTACAGTACCGTATACGGTACTTCACGAAGTATTACTGCTACTGCAGTAATACTGGTCCATCCAATTGCACTGCTCCTGCAGTAATACTGGTACATCCAATTGCACTTGCCCCACCACATGTTGCGCGACTTGCTGCCACGACCCGATCTTCCGAGGTGGATGCGCAAGATAGGAGGATGCGCAAGATAGGAATCTACATGTATTGCGAAAATGACTCGGTGAGCACACGCGTGGCGAGCGCATGTGAACACGAGCATGCCAGGATACAACCATCCCATCCTATTAGTTGTGGCTACATTTCGATACCGGTATTTGGTATATCGCCACACGGCGGAATCCAGATCGCCAAAACATCCCTTCAACAAATGGCGAGCTATCGCGCAGCGGCGCTGCAGGCGATTGCGCTGAGCGCGCTCGGCGCGTGGCTCACACAGGCGTTCGCGGGGCCGCTGGGACTTGCATGGCAGCCAAAGGACGTGCTCTTCGTGCTCGCAGTCGCCGCCGCCGTTTTTTACAACCGCACGACCTCAATGCGCTACGACGCATTGCTGCAATCCGAAATCTCGCGCCGCCAGCAGCACGGTGCGCACGATAGCTCGCTCCCAATCGCACCGTGCATCCGTCCTCCTGTCTATTGTCGTGTGCAAGACCTCTCTGAGGGCTGCTCTCTGCAAACGCAGCGTCGGAGCTTGAGCGCGTTGAGTTTGTGCACGGCCGCGCACTGCAGCTCGAGCGCAACCACGTCACCTGCCTCCTCTTCTTTGTGCGCAGCTTACATCCCGTCCCTTGCGTTACTGGAGTGGAGCTGCCGGTTGCAATTGGCGAAACCAAAGCACTGACTCGGTCGGACGGATCGCGGTGACGGTAGGGAACGTGGTGCGCCAAGTCGCGAGCGGCGCTCCAGGAGCTGTCGCGGCTGCGAGGTACCATCACTCACGGCGGTGCGTGGGCTCCAGTTGACCTCGGCTGCTCTAGCAATCTCAAGCGCACTCACTCGACTGCCAACGTGCCAACCACCAGCGGTGCAGTTTGTGGCGCTCACACAAGAGTCGCGCGAAGAGCTCGCGATGTACGAGGTCAAAGGACGCGAGGCGAGCGACTTCCGCGAACTCGCGAGCTTCCCGTTCGCAATCGCGATCGAAGACGGACACATGAGCAAAAAGTGCGGCGAGAACCACGTGGCTGTAAGTGGCTCCGAGGCGCTTGAAGCCGACTCGACACGTGTGTGTGGGGTGCAATCAACCGCAGGTACCTGGTCAAGTTCGACGTGTGCTCAGTCCCGCAGCTGTTTGTGGTCGCGAAGGACAGGAGCGTGCTCTGGTTCGGCGATATCATGGCCAAGGGCGTCGAGGTACGCGCGTGGTGGGAGGCTGCGTCCATAGGCTGTTGCATAGACTGTGGTGACCTGAGACAGCGTATTGTGGGGCTGCGCAGGAGCTGATCCGGAGCGCTGTGGCTGCCGACAACGTCGAGCTCGAGAAGCCCGACGAGCGAATCGAAGCCGATCCCGCCACGGATGGGTGAGAGTGCGCCAGAGCTACCGCCAACCGCTTGATGATCACGACCACACCCACTTGTCGCTCGCTCGCTCACCCTCGGAGCTAGCCTCTGGTTTGTACACACACGCGCGCGTCGAACGAGCCTCACCACCTCTTGGTCAGTTGAACGTCCCAGCGAGGACGATTGCGTGCACGTCCGCGTACGAGCTCTGGAGCGAGCACGCGCCAAGCGCAGAGACGCACTTGGACGCAGTCGCGCAGCCCCACTTGAGCGCCTCCTGGACGTCGCCTTGCGTCGCTTTCCACGTCGCGAGGAAGCCCGCGTTGAACGAGTCGCCCGCGCCAGTGACGTCGACGACGTCTGTCTTGAAGCTCAGCTGCGTCCACGTCGCGCGCGTCTGGGAGCACTGTGCGCGTGCACCGCCCTCGCCAATCTTGATGACTGTGAGGCCGTGCACATGCTGTTCAAAGTACTGCATCGCGTCGTCGACCGAGCTCGTCCGGGCGATCTTCATGGCTTCCACCTCGTTCGGCAGGAAGACGTCGAGTAGCGGGAGGATCGCGTCGAGGCCGAGCCACTCCTCGCTGCTGTCGTAGTTCGTGTCGAGCGAGATCGTGAGTCCGTGGGCACGCGCACGTTCCAGCAGCGGCTTGAGGTTGCTCTGGAGGTTCGCGCAGCTGTAGAACCCGCCAATGTGCAGGTGGTCGGCCGCCAGGACTTTGGCTTCGTCAATGTGCTGTTCCCACATAGGCACCGACAGCGCACAGAAGAGATTGGTGGTGTCAGGAGCGCACGTCGTATGGTAATGCGAGGGAGAGGGAAGGGAGAGAAGTCCCTGCATCCGACCCACACGCTGGTTGGTATCAATGCGTACCTCAACTCGGAACTCGCGAGCAGCTCCGTAGTGTGTGATGAAGCTCCGGTCTTGCTATATCAGCACAGTCACACATCCCATGAACACACGCTCCAGGTATCATAATCGCACCCATTGCTGACGTACCGTGCCGCTGAGGACGATGCACACGCCCGTGGGGACGCCCTCAAGCACGGGCGAGCTCAGTGCGACGCTGTGGGCCGCCAGGTGCGCCTTGATCACCGGGGCGAACGCGTCCGTGCCTGTGAGCACCCCCTGTCAGTTCCATCGCCGGTAAACGAACGCAGTACAAGATAGACCCATCGCAAACGGGTCGCGTACCAACGACTGAGTGGAGCTCAACAGTGAGCGTGTGGTGCGGGTGGCCGAGCGCGAGCTTCCCAATGTGCGTCGCTGTATTGAGCGCCGAGCCGCCGGGCTGCAGCTGGATCGGCCGCGAGCACTCTACGTCGCCACCCCACTTGGGTAGCTGATCGGGCGCCAGCGTGCCCGCCACCACATCCACGAACGAGTCGCCGAGCACGGCGAACTTGACGTTTACCATCGATCTCCTCTTTTTCACCTTTGGGAGATAATTGAAGATAACCAGTTTGAATGACTTTGGGTACAGTACTGTTGTCTTCAGGAGCTGTCTGTCAAGTACTAGTAGGTACAAGGAGGTGAGAGTACTTGTTGTCCCCAACCGTTCTCGTGCAACCTGACAATCGCTGGTACGAGCTTATGTCCATTATTGAGAGGCTTGTGTCCACGTATCTAGCACTAACACGGCTCCGAATCACCTCGAGGAACTGCAGTCAAACTCTGCTGACGCCGCTCGAAGAGCTACGACGACACCACGGCACAAGAAATCACCTCCCTGAGTCCATATCACATCCTCTCTCAAGCGACCGTCAGGCATTTCGACGCGACCTGTTGCTTACATGTAGCGGCATCTCAAACACGACGATCTTGCCCTCGCTCGAGCCGCAGATGACTGATCGGCGCGAGGGCCAGTACCGCATGCATTGAACGTGGCTCTCGTGCCTGTCGCAGTCAAAATGCGACGTTAGTTATCCCCGTTTAAAGACACTTGTTCAGTGCTCGGCAGGACGCACCTGTTGCGGTATACGATCTTGCCGTACGCGTCAAAGTCCTCGTCGCCTTCGAAACCTCCGTAGTCCCACACGACAACGCTTCCGTCTGCCGTCACACTGACGACAAGTCCGACTTCTTGTACCACGTCGACGCCGACGATCGGGGAGCCTGTGCCCGAGGTCGAGTTCGAAAACGGTGGACGCATCGTACCGACTCCGTACGCCGTCGCGAGTCCGACGAGGTTCCACATCCTGACGAGCGTGTCGTCCGAGCCAGAGAAGAGGAACCAGCCATGCATCGCCAACGAGTTCACGCTGTCACTGTGGGCCTTGAACGATTGGAGGAGCACACGCTTGCTCAGGCTCCAGATCGAGATATTGCCAGAGCTGTGGCCCACAACGAAGAACTCCTGGCCGTGTGGCGCGAGGTAGAGTCCGCGGTTGAAGAGAATGCTCGAGACCTCCTCGCGTCGATCTTTCGAGAGCGAGGCCGCGAGTGTCGCGACGTGCGTCAGTCTCTCGAATGTCATCTCATAGATCGTCACGAAGCCGTCCATGTCCCCCGCGAGCACGAACTCTTGTTCGCGCATGATTCCACCTGCGAGCGTAGCCCAGCAGAACGACCGACAAGAGACACCAGACATCTTCCGCTCGTCAGCCTGGGTTGTACCCACCACACCGCACGAACACGCCTGCAACGCACTTGTGACGCTTGTGACCGCACTCTTCGAGTGCACGCGGCTGCTGACGCTGTGCCCTGTGTGAATCCCCCAGGCCTTGACGAGTCCGCTTTCATGGCCGGTAAAGACTTTCCGAAAGAGCTTGGACGGCGCCATGGCCGTCACCTCTGAGTCGCGCTCCTCAAAGCCGAACGTTGCCTTCATGTCGTACGAGTCCCAGCAACGGATCGTCTTGTCCAGCGACGCACTGAAGAACCGAGAGCTGGAGAGAGTCGACGCACGTGCCAGTCGTGGTTTTGTGTTGTCGCTGTCTTCGCTTCTTCCCGACCCTGGCTCGCAGTCGTTGTCGACACTACAACCGTCCTCGTCGTCCTCGATCACCACGAGAGCTGTAACAGCCTCCGAGTGGCCGGGGCACTCGGCATATCCGACGTCCCGTTCGATCCGCCACTGCTTCATACAGTTCGCCACACCGGCGAAGAGAAAGTCTCCGTTCGTGTGCGATCCCGACAGCACGCATGCAGCAACGAGCGCAGTTCCTGTCGGGAAGACGCACAACGAGCGCAGGAGCCGATCCTGGAACACATCCCAGATCATTACGTATCCGAGCGCGTCGGCCAGGACCAGCGTGTGCCCTCGTTGGTCCCACGAGCAGCACGTGAAGTGCGTCTGCCGGGGATTTGGAATCGTCGACGACAGTGCGCCAGAGATCACGTCCAGCACTGAAGCTTTCTGGTCAAAGCCGAGCGAGACGACGAGGCTGTTGTCCGCCACAAGCTGCATCTTCAGGACGCCGAGCGAGTGGAAGTGCGGCAGCTTCCGCTGCAGTTTGAACTGGAACTTTGCAGCGTATGCGATCTCGGGGCTCGCGATGCACCGCGAGACGCCAGCACTGTCGACATGACCGAGTCCATCATCGACGTCGTTCGAGGCGTCCGTTGCAAACTGTGCAGAGCCAGCAGTGTACAGCGAGATGCAGCCACTCGAGTCGCTCACGAAGAGAGCGGCGTGCGAGCCTTCGCGGACAACGAGGCTCGTCGGCCACGTCCCACTCGCGTACGTGAGGCTCTGCGCAGGGACGTACCAGGGGTAGAGCAAGAGCCCCCGGCCTTCCGCCGGGTACCACGTCTTGATCGTAAGGTCCAAGCTGCAGCTCACGAGCCCATGGTGCTGCTGCGGCATGACTTTCAGGCTCGTGACAGTGCCGCTGTGCGCGGGGATGGTCTGGACGCAGTAGTGGTCGCTGCGACTTTGCAATTGTGCCTCGGAGCCGCCCCACGGGTCCCAGATCTTGACGGAGCGGTCGACGGAGCCAGTAAAGAGCAGCCCTTCCTTCCCGAGCTCCGGCGCGAATACCATCGTGAGCACTGGTCCACTGTGCTTCTGCAAGAGGTTCGCCTGAACAGAACGTGTGATAGAAGTGAGAAGCGTCAACGAGAAGGTCTCGAGAGAGCGAACGAACGAGCAAGAAGAAGGGGAGTGAGGCGTACGATGGGAGGAATAAAGCTGCAGGTCTGCTGCGTCTGCCAGTGCGCGATTGTTCCGTCGTGCTGGACGAAAGGCGAAGGAGACCGTAAGCGCGTCGGTTCGACACGGAAGCAACAGGCAACTCAGACGAGAATGACGCAGCGGAACGCACTCGACCACCGAAGACGCCCTTGTCAGGCACGACGCAGAAGCTGTCGAACGCCAGCGCTTTCTCCGGGAGCTGACCGCGCACACCCAGCGATCCGGCGAGAAAAACGTCAGCCACTAGGGCTTCACATAGCACGCTGAGAGACTCTATTGGTGCGTCGACACCCAGACGAACGCACGCACAGGGGGGAGGTAGTCAGCTTGGAGCACACGCGTTGCTCGCAATCCACCACCGGCACGCTCACTAGCTGCAGTCTGGTTGCTTCTCGTCCCCGGCCGCTCTGACGCGCTCTTGTGGATGCCATCGCGAGGACCGTCGTGCGCGGCCGACGATTCGTTCGCATACACCTCGCACGCTGTGAGCTCAATCATGACACAACCACCGAGGCGACGGACGGCAGTAGTCTATTGTTGTGGTCTTGCTGCGTCCGTTGTGTCCACTATGCGTCGTCCTCCTCACTTCCCAATACAAAAGTCTGCAAAGAGCACGTCGAGCACGTCCTCAACGTCCACGCGGCCGAGGATGCGGCCGACCGCGACAACCGCACGGCGCAGCTCCTCAGCAGCGATCTCGCTCTGGTGCGGGTTCTCGAGGAACTGGTCGAGGCAAGCGAGGCACTCGACGAGGCTCTGGCGGTGGCGCTCGCGTGTGATGATCGCGCCGCTCGTCGCGCTACTACTGGATGAGAACTGGAGCCTGTCGAGGTGGTACGAGTCACTCAGCCTACCGAGTTACTCGACAGCGATACGGATCGGATGAGCAGTGAGCGAGAACGCACTTGTGCTTGACGACGGCCGCAAGCTGGTCGATGAGCGCGTCGATGCCGTCGCTTTTGGCGCACGAGATGACGTGAAGCTGGTTCGGCAGACTCGCTGAGAGGGCCGTCTTGATAGCAGCACTCTCCTCTGCACTCGCCTGGTCGCTCTTGTTCAGCACGATGAGCGCACCGTCTCGCAAGTACGTCTCATAGTCCTCCGAGTGCAGCAGCTGCGTGTCCTGCGCGATTAGAAACGGCAAAGACGTCGAAGAAGAAGCAGCGATCAGCACACACCACTATGACGGGCTCACCACCAGCAGCTCCACTATCACACTACTGCAGCAGCAGACCTGGATGTCGAGCATCACGATGCGAATGTCAGCGTCAGCAGCGCACTGCTGCGCACGCAGCACGCCCTCCTGCTCAATCGCGTCGTCCGATTCGCGCAGCCCCGCGGTGTCGCTCACGAGCACCGGGTACCCAGCAATGTTGAGCGGCACTTGCACAACGTCGCGCGTTGTGCCCGCGACAGCCGACACGATCGCCGCGGGACGGCGCGCGAGGATGTTGAGCAGACTGCTCTTGCCGGCGTTCGGCGGGCCCACGATCGCCACCTGCACGCCGGTGCGGAGGATCTCGCCTCGGCGACCGTCAGCTAAGTGGCCGTGAATCGACTCGGCTAGGGCGCGGACACTACGAGTTCAGCGTCAGTTACTGGTAGTGCAGTCAACACAAGCTTCACGCACACACTCAAGAGCATTGGCGTCATGACTGTTGCGTACCGGTCGATCGCAGCCGCGTATGATGCGTCCGTAACGTCGTCCTCGTCGTCGCCAAAGTCAATCATGGCTTCCGTGTACGCCAAGCACCGTACGAGCTCTGTGCGCCACTGCTCGTACACGTCGCCGATTTCGCCCGAGAGCTGCCGCAGCGCCTGTGCTCGCTGTGCTTCAGTCTCCGCGCTCAGCAGGTCCGCGAGTCCTTCGACCTGCACGAGGTCGATCTTCTGGTTCGCGAACGCACGCTCAGTGAACTCGCCCGGCTCAGCGGCGCGACAGTGCTGCATCGTCTCAGGCAAGTTTACGTAAGCTCCGAGGTCGCTTAGGAGCAGAGGCAAATCTCAGCACTGTTGGCGCACCGGGACGTGACTCAGCGCCTCGAGCACCCCCGACACGACTGCGACGCTGCCGTGGACGTGTAGCTCTACAACGTCTTCGCCAGTGAAGCTACAGCGGCAAGAGGCCGTGAACACCAGCGCAGTCATTCCGCCGTACAAGACGCCTTAAACGCGTACAAGAGACGAGAGGCAACGCACCTGCGCGGTCCTGGGAAGCGTAACGCGAGCGCGTCGTCCAGATGCTCGCGTGAGAGCGGGTGGTGGAGCTTTCGGAGCGCCGCTCTGTAAACATACGCATGCAGAGTTCCCATTAGGACTCTGAACGCGTTTATAAGCAGCGGCTTGTGCTAACAGCTAATCAGAATACGTACACGCGCGGTGGTGGCAGTTCCGAGTTACCCATGAGCGCGCGGAGACAGCGCTCAGCGCGATCGCCGGAGATGCGCACGACTGCAACGCCTGCCTTCCCCTCGGCCGACGACAGCGCGAAGATCGTGTCGCTCTCTGAAGCGCCGCTGAGTACGCGCGTTGCAGCGCCGAGACGGCGGCGGCGCAACTGCAGCGCTGCTGGCTGCAGCCACGAGCGCTGGAGGTGACGGCGGAGCAGCATTTGATTGGCAAGTCGTGAGCCCAATAACGTCAACTGTCCTGGTTCAGTGTACCGATAACAACTGGAACAGAACTCGGCGCTTGCATTGGTGTGTAATTTCACAGTTGTTGCAAGCTGCTTAATTTGACCCGATCGTGCAGTTGGGCCAACTGAGAACGCAGAATCACTTTTCCGGTGTGAACAAGATCAGCGGAACGATCTCAAGTGACGATGGCGAAGCTCGCGGCGCCACCCGCCGCCTCGATCCTGCGCCCACAGTGGCTGGTTGTGGCTGTGCTTCTGGCACTGCTCTCGCTCATGACGCCACAGCAGCTGCTCCAGCAGCTCGCGCTGCCGGCGTCGGGCCAGCCGCCGTCCGCGCTCAAGCCCTACGCCGACCTGCACGCGTTCCGCCCACGCTAGTGCGTTTGTTCTACCGTGTAGTGTCGTGCGAGAGCTCGTACATTGCTAACAGGCGCTATGTATGTGTGCACGTGTCTGTACGGCAGCCAAAGCGACCACCAGGACGAGACGTCCGTGACGCTCCACGTCGTCGGCACGTCCTTCGTGATGCTGATTGTGCTCGCAAATCCAGAGCTGCTTGGTGCTGGCGCACTCGCACGTACGTTTCAAAATGGAATTGCGTTTGTTTGTGACAACCACATGGGCGTATGCTCACACTTGTTCAACTCTAAACCTGTGGTGATGCACAGTCAAGTGCGGACAGATCGCGTTTGAAGTGTTCCGATACCAGGACACGGGAATCGCCGAGGCGCTGGTCGTGCTCGGCGTGTTCTTCGCGACCACGCGCTTCCTGGGCGGCAGCACGCTCGCAGCGATCGTCGTGCTCTTCTGTGGCTACGCGTGCGCCTGGGCCGGCCACTTCTTCTTTGAGGGGAACCGCCCCGCGACGTTCATCTACCCGACGTACTCGCTCATCTGCGACATGGTCTTGTGGGCAGAGGTCGTCACTGGCGCCACAATCTCGCTCTAAGCGTCTGTGTCTCTCTCTAGGTCTCTAGGCTTCTAGGTCTTTTGATCTCGTAGGTCTCTGAGAGCGGTGGTGTGTCGTCACAAATGGTGGTGCGTGTTACTTTTTCTTATTTCATGGCATAAGTTACATTCAGTGGCGCTAGTTCAGTGTGCGGTGTTGCGAGTCACTGGCGTTAGATAGGCAGCGTGACGCCGTCAAAGTAGTCGAGCATGTCGTCAATGTCGGCGGTAAAGTCAAACGCGTCGGTTGGCGGGGCATCTTGAGGAGCCGCACTTGTTGCTGCGTTAAGTGCGCTCGGCAGCTCGTTCTCTGAACTGCGTGGCGGCAAGTCGACTCTGTCGAGGTCATTGAATGACGACAAACAGCTTGTGGCTGCGCAGTCGTCATCGTCGGCATCGAACGCACTGTGAGAGTACGACGACGGCAGGTCGCCGACTGTGGCGCGACGTTCGCGTACAGCGTCGTGAGCGACTCTAGGTGAGCTGACAGCGGGAAGGTCCGTGGTCTTGAACCCACTCGCCAGCAACGAGGCGTCGTCGCCTGCGCTCCGTTCTTCCTCTGGAACGGAGCTCAGCGTCGTGCCTGCGAACTTGCGCGTCCGCTTCTGCTGCTGGGCGGCGTCCCGAGCAGCTTGCGGGTTGGCGAGCGCTCGCGTACCGTGGGTTCGACAGGTGCCTGTCGACGCGTTCGCCGCCAGCAGCGCTTTCCTCGCCATGAGCTCGAGCTTGCGCTGCCGCAGTAGCTCAGTACTCTGAACGAACGACTTGGCGGCCAGCAGCTCCTGCTCGCTGCTGAAGGCTGCGCTTTGGCTGGAGATTGCGCCGTGGCTCGCGCTTCTCGGCCGCATGTGGTGGACAGCGGAGGCCGCTGACTGTGAGAGCTTGGACCGCCGCTGCTCTTCTTGCCAGCGCATGTGGCGACTGCTCTCAGTCGGGCCGTAGTACTTGCTCCGCTGCGTCAGTTTGCTCACTTCGCGCTCCTTGAACTTGGCGATCGACTTGCGCTTCTCGTGCCCAGCCCCGCGGATCTCAAAGAGCGCCCGCGAGATCGGCCGGAGCTTCACGTCGTGCTCGGGCGACGGCAGCTGCTCTTCTGTCGGGTCGTACAGCCACACGCTCGCGTGCACGCGCGGCTTGTGCAAGCGTCTCAGCGACGCGACCGCAGTCTGCTCAGCGCTGGCGCCAGTGCCTGTCCACTCGCGCAGAATCCGCTCGACGGCATCGACGCCGACGAACGGAGCGCGGGCGACGCTCACTTCTGCGTACGCGCCCCCAAAGTGCATCTCTGCGACCTCAAGCGCCTCTGCGTAAAACACCTCACGGTCGCGGGGCTGGTCGAGTTTGGTGCCGACGAGCAGCACGCGGCTGGCAGCGCTGTCTCTGCTCGTCACAAACGCCCACTGCACGCACGAAAAGGACACATTTTATTCAGTAAGCAAGCGCGTGTTGTCAGCTCGCGTAGAGAAACCTTCCATGGGTCGGTGGCGTGCGTGCGTGAGTGTCCTATCGGCAGCGCACCTGTGCGAGCGCGGCCTCGAGCGACTCTTTCCGCGTCAAGTCGAACACCACGACCACCGCCGTGTCAGTCGGTGAGACCCGCCGCCGGTCGCGAATGAGCTCGAGCGGCCGCTCGCGCCACGTGAAGCTGCTGCTGGCGTCTGTGTGTGCTGGTGGGAGGTGAGGGACGGCACCGAGCGCCAGCGCCAGCGCTCGCTTCCCCACGCGCGCCTGTCCGACAACCGCGATGCGGGCTGCGTCTGCAGCGAAGGCGCCAGGCATGAGATGCCAGTCGAAGTCAGTCTTTCGGAGAATGAGGTGGTCGAGCGCGTGCAGCTGGTCTCGTGCTGATCTGTCTGTCTTTATCGATCTCCAATCGGCGTCCAGCCTGCCCGAAATCTATTCAGAGCCCAGTCTGCTGGATGTATTTTTGGGGCGGTAATGAAAGTCGGAGGCAAAACATTCAGAAGTGTGCTGCTATTTGAAGATCATTGCCCAGGATGCATATGCTTGGTGAACATTTGCAGACGAAGAGGTGGCGTGTGGAGGAACAAGTAAAACGAGGGCTGAGGTGAACGCGACAACAGACGCACGCAGTGCATCATGAAGTGGTTCGGATTCGGTCTCAGTCTGTCAAATCTGCACAGCTTTGTGCATTGCGAACAAGTGTTCGCTGAGCACTGTCAGTGATAAATTAGCAAGCCTTTTCAAAACAGTTACTTTACTTTCGCCAATTTTCAGATTCAGCACACATCCAGCTGAACATGAGCTTGCAACATTTGCAAAATTAAACTAAAAAGCAAGCTGGGATGTTGCATTCCATTCGGGACAGTGCTGGCACGAATCACAGCGGAGCTGGCAACCGGGACTGGAGCTGCAGGCGGCAGCGCCATGGGAACCGCGCCGTCACTCGAGCGCGTGCTCCGCTCCATCGACGATGAGACTCTCGTCGCCATCATCGAAGACGTGCGTCCGAACCGCGGTATCTCTTTCAGCTTCCCAAGCTTGCACGCACTCACCACTGGAAGCGCCTCCACTTTCACAGGCATACCACGTCGACCCGCAGCGTCTGGAGCACGCGTTCGCAATCGCCAAGATGCGCTACGTCGAGACCACGAGTAGGTCGCTGCTATCGTTTCCGGCATCTACCGTTGCTATGTCGCGTGTTGACGCACTGGCGCGTCCGCGTGTGTGTGTTTTGTGCGAGCAGAGGAGCAGTTGACACGCGATGGTGGCGCGCACAGCGAGTCCGACAGCGCCTCGGGGGCGGCCACACAGGCAGCACTATCAGCATTTGGCGCGTCGCCAGTGTCTTCATCTATGTCGTCCAGCGCGCCGTCGCTTCTAATGTCCAAGGAGATCGGCGCAATGATATCAGTCGCCAGCGTGATGGACGACCACCACCACCACGAGAGTGCACGCAGTGTCGCTGGCGCGCTCGACGACGCGGTGCTGGACGTCGGCAAAGACCCGATGAACGCGCTGTGGAACTTTGACGGGCACACGCTGCGCGAGCTCCTGCCGCTGGACAAGAATCCGCAGCACGCACCGTCTGCGTCTACTAGTGACGGCGGCGACGAGGCCGGCGCACTGGCAGGCAAGCTACTGGACGACGACGGGCTCCCGCTCATGTACGGCAGCTGCGGCCGCGACAAGCGGTACGCGCGGTGCTCCGTGTGCTACTTCCGCGGCCTGCGCTGCAACTCGGCGCACTACTGCAGCTGCTGCCAGCGGCCCGTGTGCATCCGACCGCGCAAGTACCCGAACGAGGAGCACCCCAAGATCTGCTGGAACGTGCTGCACATGGACAAGGACATGGTCAATCGCGTTGAGAAGAAGAAGCGCCGTCGGCTGCAGGTCGCTGCAGTGACGACCACGTCGAGCGGTTCGGTGACAGCAGCGGCTGCGCTGAAAGGCGGCGACCCGTCCGCGTCCTTGGATTCGGCCCAGCAGCGCCATCCGACAGCAGCAATGAGCACACAGACAGAAGGGAACATCGTTGGACCCCTGTAGACAGTTAGCAGTTGGAGCCCGAGAGCTCCCCCACCCACCTCCCCCGCCACCACACCAGAACGCAGCAAGAAAGCAATACACAATGACGCACACCCAGTCTTTCATTCCCAGCCAGCCCCCAACCAACCTACACGCATGCATGCAACGAGTGTACTGACCGACTGACTCTGCTGCTAGTTACAATACGAAGAGCGTGCGTGCGTGCCGACAGGGCCGCATACCGCCAAAGACCCACGACCAGCGACTGACGACAAGCGCTTGGACTCAGTACCGCTGCGGTGGCGGGCGGCGCGAGAACTGGTCGCCTGACCGGCCGCGGTTGTCGCGCGGAAAGCCCCGGTCACGGGTGTCTCCGCCACCGCCACCGCCGCCGTAGCGATCGAAGCGATCGTGGCGCATGCCACCACCGCCACCGCTTGGGCGTTCGCGGCTGCGGTCGCGCGTGCGCTCCTGTGGCGCGTGCATCGGCGCGACTGACTCGCCGAGACTGAGCGCGAGATCGGCGCCACTACCCGCACCCGTGAACGCCTTGGAGAACGACACGCGTATGTACGAGTCCGGGTACGTGAGGTTGTCGATGCCGATAAGCGCCATGATGGCTTCGTCGAGCGAGCCCATCTCGACGAGCGCCATCTTGGTGTTTTTCTGGATATAGTGGAAGTTCTTGACAAAGCCGTACTGCGCAAAGAGGTCGACAAGCGCGCTCTGGCTGCGCTGCAGCTCCTGTGGGATACCCGAGACATGCAGCAGTGGCCCCGGCGGGACTGCGTCTTGCGGGCTGCGTCGGCGGTAGCGGTGCAGCGGCGAGTTGGTAAAGTCGCGCGTGTTTTCCAGCTCGAAGCGGTCGACCTCGCCCCGCGGCATCGACACGGTCGTGTGCTTAGAGTAGTCCACGCGGAGCTTCCTGCCGAACACCACGACGCCGTCGAGGTGGTCGAGCGCCGACGTCGCCTGGGAGAGGCAATGGGACGTCGGTGGACACAGCGGAGACGCGGTTGCAGGGACCAAGTGTGGGTGGGGGACGCGGGAATCAAGGTGGGGACGAAGCGAGCATGGCATGGCGCGTCGGAGGCGAGAGAATGGATGATGCGGACGGTCCAGACACCAGACGAAAGGTGGCGAGCGAGGGGCAAAGAGCGAGGGGCGGGAAGAGCGGGAAGGAAGTGGAAGAGAACGGTTGTCAGGGTCTTGCTGATCAGTCCCATCGCAGTGTTCCCGCACACCCACATGCAAAACAAGAGTAGCAGTAGCAGCAACAACAACACCAGGACGTAACGACAAGCGACCTCTCCACTTACATGAACGTCGTCACGAAACTGGATCAATGCCGTGTCCTGCTTCCGAAACATGATCTTCACGCGCAGCACGTCCCCAAAGCAGCCGAAGAACGTGAACAGCCGGGTCGGATTCTGGTAAGCACAGCAACAGAGCATACATGTGAGCACGTGAGCTCTCGCCGAAAACAGTACGAAAAGACGAGCAAGTATTTCGACCGCACTGCGTACCACAAGCTCTCGGTCCATGTTGCTACAGATGAGCACGGACGACAGGCTGCTCTCGGTGCGGATCGAGCGCCCCGTCGAGTGGCTGGGGAGAGGTCCAGCAATCGATGCCGGCATGTGCTCAAACTCCCGCTGCTGATCGCGCTGGTCACGCTGGTCCCGTTGGTCCCGCTGGTCCCGTTGGTCCCGTTGGTCACGCTGGTCACGCTGGTCACGCTGGTCACGCTGGTCACGCTGATCAAAGCGAGCGGGAGGCGGACCGCGGCTGTCGTAGCGCTCATCCGGACGGTATTGGCTCTCGCGCTCGTAGCCGGCGCCGCCACCGCCGCTGTGCTGCTGTCGGCTCGGCTCGCGCGAGTCGAAGCTGTCGCGACCGCCAAGTCCACTGTGCGGCTGTCGCGCGTAGTCACGATCACCGCGGTCCATGCCTTCGCGCGGAGGCGGGAGTGCGTCCGGTGGTCCACGGGTGGCGCCACGGAGCTCGTCTTGGTCGAACGCCCCAGCGTCGCCACCACCGCCGCCAACAGTAGGCGGCTCTCCTGTCGGCAGGTTCGGGTTCGTAAAGTCCCGCGAGCGGTCGTTGTTGAAGCGCACGCGCAGCTCCGAGTGGCGCGAAAAGAC
>JAASGD010000672.1:0-18012 GCA_023334115.1 Globisporangium megalacanthum
GCAGCTCCATGACCGCAAAAGATGGACTGGGCATAGTACAACTGCGTCAACTGGACACGTGACTGAACGTTGCGGACCACGCTAGATGTAACAGTAGACATTATAGCCTAACTAAAAGAACCGTGACGGTATTTCTCACCTGGGAGATTTTCTAGCACTCAATACGAGGTCACATACTTTGGGATCATTCATACTAAGTATAGGCCGGAGGCGTCGGAACAACACGTCACGAAATGCATTCTTGTGGTTGGGCATTAATCACGAGTGCAGCTCATCGACTGGCTAAAACTCACCAGAGCAACGGGGCTGCTATTATGATCGGTTTGAATGATGAGGTTATTCATCCATACAAGCGTCCATCATTCCAAAAGCGATTCCGGCCGTCCGGATATATGCGGACAACTTATGTATCAGTATGCACACTGGTACCGTCAACGAGATGGCTTTGTGTGCACCACCTTTTTCTGGAAGAACTTCTTGAATTCTTGGATCTAGACAACGCGTACGGCGCCAATCAAACCGCGGCGGTACCGCTAATCGATTTGGCGCAAAAGCATGAGTACTTCTGCTGCTACAAAAAACAGCTGACATTTTGGTGCTAACAATCGCTTTGCGTGCACTCATTTCTATACAAAAACCGAGATTGATTGATCAGTACGAAATCACCTCAACTTTTTCTTTAGTACGGCAATGCATCGCTTTCTCATGGAGCTGGGCAACGCGAGGTACGCGTCGTCAAGCGTCTCCTATGCGTTTAGCACAGCTGCAAGCAGCTCTGCCTTTGTGCTGTAACTGTTGCTGTTCACACACACACTTTGTACCATTAACCCCCATGCATTGTCAATCGGATTGGGGTGGGGCGAGCGCGCTGATCATCGCAAAACGCGCATGCCTCTAGAACCAAGGAACGCGCGAATGTTCGCCGCCATGTGGATCTACGCGTTGTCATGCAGCAGGATCCACTCCTCACTGGCGATGTCAGAGCATATGGCAGCAGCGAAGATGCGAGAGTCGTAGTCTAGAGGCTGCTGTTCTGATGGCATTAGAGAACAACCAAGGGTGACTTCTTAGTGTTGCAAATTCTGCCGCAAACCATGATCGAGCCGCCCCTGCCTGTCGCTTCATCTTTGTCCTGGGGGTGCGAAAGTCTCGACAGTAGGATGACGAGCCGTAGGGACCGTCCAGGCATCACTACTTCTCGCTGGTGAACACGATGTGGTGCCAGGCCGCCCCTTCGACCGGTCGCTGTGTCGTCCATTCCATTCGCTTCTTTGTGTGCCGCAGGATCATCCATGGAGATATTTCGGCCTCTTGTAGTAATGACATGGGTGTCGTTTAGGAACTGCTGTAATTGCCGCACACTGACACGGAGATCAAGGTCATTGCGCAGCTCCTTCGCGCTGCGATTTCCTTTGCTGGCGGTGCGCAAGAGTCGACGACTGGCAGCGGACGTGAGTTTTGGGCGGCCGCCTTTGTATTTCTAGAGGCAATAGCTGTCTGGATCGCAAATAAAACCGTACACGACGTCACTAGATCGCTTCATCTCTCTCAGGACGGCTCGGCTGCTCATTCCAGTCTTCGAGAACGCTAGGTTCACGTCGCGCTCTTCGCTTGCCAATTGGCGTGCGCTTGGCATTGCGAACTTGAGAATGCTTTACTTTTCGTATGGAAATGAGTGCATACAAAGAGAGTTCGCGCCAAAATGTCAGCGTTTTTGTCGCATCAAACAAGTCATGCTTTCGCGCCAAATCGATGATAGGCGGAACCGCCTTGATCGTGCGGTTGTATTGGTGCCCTACTCGTTGTTTAGATCCAAGTATTCATGAAGTTCCTTCAGAAAAAGATAGTGCATGCAAAGCCGTTGCCTTGAATGTACACGTATACTATACGGATTTTATAATGGGTATCTGGCACTTTCGACCCTGTCGGGCTTTCGCACTCAGAAAAAAGGACCAAAGAGCGTTGCGTAATCTGTTCAGTCTGTCGCTAGGCCCGCGTACGCTCCTTCGGGTGTATTTACTCATTTATTTTAACCAGTAATTTTAGATGTATACACATTGTTGGAACTGTACACGTGAGGCAGCTCGGATAGTATACAAATTGAAGTCGTCACACGTGACATGGGGTGTCGGAAACTTAACGATATCTATCCATATAGTGACGGTGTTGACACTGCCGACACCTGCCGACCAGAAAGGACATCATCCGGATATATCCGGAAAACTTTTGTATCAATATACAGTATTTTATCCGGAAATAAATCAAGTAGTGTTTCACGCTACGGCCCTACCGGGCCTTCGCGTTCGGATGAAAAATAATCATGTTCGAGTTCGCGTTGCCTACTCCGCTCAGTAAACCTCAGTCGCTAGGCCCGCCTACGCTCCTTCGGTTTCTTCACTCTCTATTACTAACCGGCGTATTTCGTGTTTATACGTTCTGTCGGCAGGAAATATCTGATTTGTTCGGATGTAATACAAAGTCAAGTATAACGGGATGGTCTGACGCGTCGGCAAAGTGGGGATATTCAACCAAGCACAACAATACACAGTTAGAGCACCACAAAGGATAGTAAAATGTATCAGTGTGGATCAACTTGTAGCAAATGTCAAGAACAGTTAATAACAAAGTTTGTGTTTAACACTGACATTCTGGCTCAAGTAGACGGGATCTGGTAGGTGCCCCCTGAAACATGAAATCCGCTAAAGCGAATTGGACCACAAGAACGGTATCATTTGATAGCCGGGTGTCTTGCGGATTTGGTGGTACCTTGTTGACATTGTTTAGACTCGTGCAGCCGAAGTTCTCGCGGATTGCGTTTAGTCATGCCCATCTTTTTGCCTCCAAGGAGGCCGAAATGATATGCCTCCAACAACAAAAAACATTCGGTCTTATGACTGTAAGTCGAGGTTTATGTTGTTTTTCTCTGGATTCTATCCAGAGAAGTTACAGCCGTCCGACTGGAGGTTTGATTGGATCCCAACCCTTTACATTACATTTCATCATTTATTTCGCAATACAACAACAGATAAAAATACCTCCAAAAGATAATGGAATCTTTAATATTTTTGGTTTGTCGTGATTCTGCTCGGGATATGGTTACTATACCACATTCGTGCTACCACACACTCTCAACTTAATGCCATGTTGTAAAATTCAACCGCAATACATCATACAAGCACAATTACCTACCGATTGTGATATGCTCTAATCTTCTATATGATATGTGATGTTGACGGAAGCCCGGGAGACCTTCAGTATAAATCACTTGATTTAAGCTTGCTTTATTGAAAATAGCGTGATGACACTGAATCGCTGTCGTGGGGATGTATTTGGCTAATCGAATTTGGAGACTGCACCACAACAGAAGTTGCACTGATATATGATAGTATGGCTTATTCGGGGTGCTCGATACTTTAATCGAAAAAACAACGGTCGATGTACAAGATCGCGTACTAGATTCCGCTTGTACTGCGAGTTGATGGTGGGGCCAGACAGATCGAGGCGTCTGACCGTCTTAATACGGCGGCGCTCCATCGCAGTCGCAACCACTGATGCCGGCATTGTCAGTGACGGTCACGTCGGTGCCACTGCGAAGCAGACCGGTCGCAATAGTCTAAAGTTATGTATCAGCGGTGTACGATAGCTGATCTTGACCATCAATATCGAGTGCATTAATTTCGTCACAATAGTCGAGCAGCTCGATCGGCTCGATTCAGCTGACTTGCCATCCTTCCGTTTATCGATAATGTCCGGTTCTCACATTCCTCATAATTCACGGCAGTTCTGTGTGCATACATTCACCCTGAGCCGATCATCGCCTCTCATAGTGTAAAATCACACAGATCTATTAGTGGGGGCGTACCCACCTCGAATCAGCAAAGCATCAGCACGAGCAACACTGTTACTTCGCTCAGCAAGCATTACCATAAAATCCTAGTTGGACCGGCGATACCATATGCGTAACTTCCTTTTGCTGTTTGAGCGGCGCCCCATGGTCTGTTAACGCAAGGAGTGAAAGTGCAAATAGCTGGCGCTATCGTGTACACCCTCTACGGTGTCAGCGTGATGCAGCACCGCAACTTATTCCACACAGCGTGACTACGCTGCAGAATGACGCATTCCATTCACTATAAGTATCTTATCCCGCACAACAATGCTGCTGCACAATGGTGTAGATCATCACTCCCTTTGAAGCGTCCACTTTCGCGCCAGCTACATGGGTCACTCACGCAACTTTGATGCTGCTGTACCGGGTTACTTACGGGAGCGCTCATCAGCCGCTCAAATTAACTGCGTTAAACTGGCTGCTTGGGCGTGCCTATATGGTACCATAATAACCTGCATCAACGTGTGCCTAAGTCGCATACTTTATTTAATTCACCTCACACCACCAGCTTTCGGATGAGAGCACGGTAGCGGCGTGTCTACCATCTACTGTGAATGCCATCAGATGCCTTGGAGTGTGGATTCGTGCGCTACGACGACAACATATCGGACAGCCTCCACCATAGTAGTCACGGGTAGCTCAAGATGTGTGGGTACCATGCTTTGTCGTGTTAATGACTGCTCTCGGTAAGGGTGGCGCAGTGTTGATTTTAGATGGTCGCGTCGGTCAAAGAAAAAATGCAGCTATTGCCCAGATGAGTTTCCGAAGATCAGTCGCGCCAGCACCGCCCGAGCTCTTTGATGCAGTTGATGTGTTGGTTTTGTGCTGTTAATGCGAGCAGTGACATCTTGTTTCGTATTGATTTAATGTTGGCATCGATATCCAGCAAGGACTACTATGTGAGTTTTTTTATTTTCGCGCAGCGAACGATAGCGTACAGATTAGCCATGATAACATCGTCAGCGCTGGCGTCAGAGCTTTCATGTATTAACATTGCATTATCCCCGAAGTGTAACTACAAAAACGTGGCGAAAAGCGACATGTACCCAGCTGCTGCTGATGTTGCATTACTGTCTCGCTTAAAAATATACGCTTATTATTATGCTGACAACCATAGCGCTTTGTTTGATGATACCAGCGACGACCTGGATATCGTTGGGTGACGCAGCGCCCAGCTGCGATCTGTGAAGCTCGCCACCTGCATCGTTGGCAAGAGCTATGAAATACGCTCAACACGCTCGTAGATATACGCTCAACGCCGAATGTGCAGCATGCGAGAGTGTAGCCTGGTCAGTAGACCACGCTCGAGGCACCTAGGGTTTCTAGAACATGAAAGGCGCTCACATCAACGAACACTACCTCGTTTCTCAATAAACGCATCTGGAATCTGTCATGCAACTGTTCTAATCACCTTCTAGTGTCTTTCGTTGCTCTCCAGCATCAAGTGGTGGCGTTACGGAATTGAGATTGCGATTTGTATGCCCGTCGCCACACGACTGGATGACCTTGTTGCTCACTGTAAATGGAAGAAACAGCATTTCACAGACAACAACATTGTGAAGAACCGGACCTTTCATAGACAACAACATTGTCTGCGAAAGATCCGGTTCTTCCATTTACAGTGAACCTGCTAATATGGCAATTGATATACCTTAAAAATTACTCCTTGACTACTATATTTCCCGATATAGAACTGCCCACTATAACCTTGCAGAAAGCATTCGTGATGGCGCTGACCAAAAATATGAATTTGGAGGGAATTTCATTTGAGCGAATCGTAGCAGGACTGGCTGGCAGCCAATTAAGAACTTGACGCAATGGCTGGACGCCGCCTCCGCCACCGCATCATGATCACAACAAAGCTTGAGGTCCTCAACGCCAACGCATCAACCTCCATTCGCAAGGTCGCACACGAGTTCGGCGTGTCGCCCACATGCGTGAGAAAGGTGAAGGCCCAAGCGTCCACATTGCGCAGTCTCAGCGGCACCGCGTGTCGGGTCCCAGGCGGCGGAGCCAAGGTCGGCAGCAACGACCTGCATGAGGAGCTCACGGAGAAGGCCCTCTTTGAACGCTCGATGTAGCATCGCGTCACGCGAAACATGATCACGGAGTGGGCGAACCCAATGAAAGAGGCACGCGGCGTGTCGATCTCCATCTGTCCGTCGTGGGTCGACCGGTTCCTGTTGAGAGTGGGGGTTCGTGCTGCGGAGGGGCACTCGAAAGCCAGTGCTCGCGGGCGCCGGGGTCGTGGCCCGCGGTGTCCGCTTTGTGAAGGAAGTGCGAGCCGCCGTGGAGAAGTATAAAATCGACGCCTCGCGAGTGTTCAAGCTCGACGAGACTGCGGTCTTTTACGACCACACTAAGCAGACAACGGTTCACAAGAAGGGAGCGGCGGACATCCCCATCCGATCGCTCGGATTCTAGATGCAGCGCGCAACCGCTGTCTTTTGTGCCGCCGCCGACGAGACGAAGCTGTCACTGTGCATCATGATCACGAACAATGCTTCGGTGGAGCAGCAGGTGATGACGTTCGTGTCAAGCGTTTGGGAGCTTCGCATGGGGACATTCTGGATGAACGCGGCGGCGTTTACTGAGTATCTTCCCAGACCCCTCGTCCCATGGTCAACACTTCTAGTGTTCGACTGCGCTCGCGCCCATACTGCTCAAGTTGTCAAGGACCATCTCGCGCGATGATGCATTGTGTGCGTTGTTGTGCCCGGTGGCATGACAGGGCTGTGCCAGCCAGCTGACTATGGCTGGTTTGCGCAGGTCAAGTCGCACCTTGCGACAAGCATCGACAAGTGGAATCGTAATGGGCCGCACGATCTCACAAGAGGGGGGGGCGGGCTCGGCCCCCGTCGCATGCAGTGGTGGCGCGGTGGCTGCTCAATGCTTGGAACGAGGTGCGGGAGACGACAGTTGTTGCAAATTTCGTGCGCTGTGTTCTTGGCAAGGATGACGAACTGCACCTCGCTCGGCACGAGCGCCTCGTACGGCAGTTCTGCACCGCTCTCGCAGCAGCCTCATTGCCTCCTGACGCGCTTTCGTTGCAGCCTATCCTCGATGAGTTCGATGATCTTTTGGTCATTGACCAAGACGTCGCACTGTGAGCCTTCATACACTATCTAATAGTACATGCGGTATGATAGTATCTGTCATCTGTGTGCTCTGAGGCGTCGAATGAAGCACAGCATGTGATCACTTCGGAGAACGCGCATTTTGGACGCGCTGGGCATGGTGTCGTTGGTGATCGCTTCGTCTTGCCAATGTCAGATGTAGTGGAATGATTCCACTTTTTGTTCGTTGGCTCCATCACTTCTGTTTGATCGCTTTTGAGGGGAGATTGCTTTTAAAAGTGGTGGGGTGTGCGTAAAAATGCATAGCTGGTGGGCCGCTCTATCTCGGGAAATACAGTATTTGATAGCACACCGATATTATAGCACGGAAAAAGAAAAATCACCACAAGATGCATAGAATCCAGAGCTTCTCCGGGCACAGCACGGCATTGTTTCCTTGTATTTTATGACACAATGTCGATAACATTATGACTATAACCTGTCATGAATGTCTTCAACTCTTCAATTTCGTCACTAAGCATGCTCAACCTCGTCGAGAATATCCTCAAATCTTTAGTTTCGTCACTATCCTGTATTCAATACTCACAATGACGACTTCTCGCCACAGCGCGCGAGTAGCTAACACCAGCAGCGATTGTGGCGTTGGCGAGTAGCGCGGCGAATCTATGCTGCCGTGGTCGCTTGAACTAGCGATACCAAAGGACACCATCGGTGTCCCATCAATACGTCCAATAATCCTCGTACCACCAATTCGCACAACGTACTAAGGCACACTGTTGGGATCATTCCAAGAAGGTGTGGCGAATGCCAACAAAAATAACAAAATGTCTGCGCACGTGAGCCCTTCCTAGACCGTTGGCACCTCATAGTTAATGTTAGTCGCGTGCTTGTTGGCGTCCACGACACATGACGCAGCAGCAGTGGCTCTCGCGCCTAAAGTCATCTTTGCGCTCGCTGAAAAGGTTCAAATTCCGGAGGCTGAGATAATTACCTGCTAAAATCAGATAAGCAAAGGTATATATGTCGTTTAAACGGAAATTAGATGTTATAATTTTTTTACTCGTGCACGAGAGGGTCTGGAGAGGCCACGCCAGAGCGTGTTACACAGTCTCTCTTGCTCCAACAGCTAAAACGCGTACATAAATCGCATCACAATATACAACTCTATCTATATACATACAATCATTACAGGCAAATTGTCTCTAGCGGATTTCACGATATCGGGGTGACCTATCTGAATTGGCCAATTTCCGTCTACTTGAGTCAGAAAGTCAGTGTTAAAACGGTTTTATACTATATTTTTAACACGCAATATTAGCTCGCTTTTACATATATTTTAAACACAGCTCCTTGAATTATTTAACCGTAACACCTAGTCTCTGAGTCAACCAGGACAAACGCGATCAGATCCCAGAAACAAACTTCACCAATATGATCCTAACGAGCCTAAATTTTGTATGCGCATGCACCAGTGCCAAACATGAACAACCCCGCTGTTTGCAACCACTGACATGGCGTCTGCTTGTCGCTTTTCAATTTTACCCAAACAATTTAAAAAAGGGATTCGGTTTTAAATACTACTCAATTCTAAAATAAGTGAACATTCCCAATTTTGCTATACCGAAATAAGTGATCATATTTCCACCACTGGTACGGCATCTGCTTGTCGCTATTCAATTTTATCCAATTTGTTTTTCAAAGTGACCTCGTTTTAAATACTACTCCGTTCCCAAATAAGTGAACATTCCCAGTTTTGCTATTCCGAAATAAGTGAGCATATTTTATTTTAGATTTATTATGGGGGGAGAAATCTTTTCTGATGGGGTAAGAATGATCGAAGAAGATCTATTGACGTGCGAAGTTATTATATATTTATTGCATGTGCAGTTTTTTGCTGTTTTCGAGGGATAACAATGCTGAAAAGACGTTGTAAAGTGAGCAAGATATCATTGGATCTGGTATTCTGAGACGAACACAAACGTACTGTTTTGTCAGTGTCAAACCTATTTGCGACTAAATGGCATCGATTTTTGAAGAAGGCTCACTCATTTCGGAACGGAGTAGTACGTGTCTTTGTTTTCACCCCATGTGTGGCCATTGGGAGCAGTAGAAACAATTGCTACAAGCCATTGTGAATGACATGCACCATTTGCCTCTACTCCATCACGCCCCTGATGCTGACAGGTATCAGATGATCTGAGTTACACTCGAAGCCGTTCGGTGCCTTGTACCACGAGAATAGCCCAATCGTGCTCCGCACTAGCCAGCCACCAACATCGCACACGAGCGAGCAGCATCGCGCACGACCAATAGCATCGCACACGAGCGAGTAGCATTTCGCACGAAACTGCCCATGCATTCCTACTGCATCTTCGCAGCAGCTAGACCAGCTTGCCGCCCTGCCTGCCGTAACTTCAATGCTCAGTCTTCCTTTTGTCTTTTAAGACTCAGCCGCTTCAGACGGGTTCAAGACATCATGAGTCGGGTGTTTCATGATCCACCTCTTTTGTATCGACAAAATGTAATTCGGACAATAGACTGATTTGTTGGAGTGAAATATCTAATAGTACATGATATTTAGACGGTTCAACGTAAAAAGGCAAACTATTGCATTGCATCTATTCGAGCCGTTCGAATCTAAGTTTGGCCGTCGAATCGCAAATTATAAAGTCCAAAAACGATGACCTCGAGTCGAAATCGCCGAGACTCTTTTTGGCTGGCGGATAACATCGCGGATATCGAATGGGGGTCGCGTCTACATCATCTCCCATGATAAAGAGCTATCTGATCATGTGCTTTGGTAGTCGTGAAGCCTCGTCATCTTGATATTAGATTTTCAACATTAGTGCATTTTACTCAAACCACGGCCTGGTTGACTCAGAGATTGGGTGTTAAAATTGATTTTGAAAACTCATAAATGGATTTTTAACCTCATGAAACTTATTCATTGAATATCATGATACCCAAAATTGACAATGTACTTGAACAAAAACACAGTAATGTAATGTATGAAAATTGTGAATCGGGTCACCTTTATTGCGTTCTTGTGTTCATGTGGGCGACACCTGAAACATATTTAATATGACTTGAGTTTATTATGCGAACGTTGGTCCTTGAAAACAATGTTCCACAAACTGATTTGTTCCGCTACGGTGTGAAATCGAACTGTGTTTTCTGTATTAATATAAGGGGGTGGGTCTGTGATGTTCTGTGGCAACCACAGAATGTGGTTGTTTTGGCACAACAGTTAACAGGTGGACCCAACTATCGCGGAACTAACAACTTTTTCTTCAGCAAAAAATTCAGAAAATGTGGACATTTTGAAATTGGGATCGTTGGCCGCGTCTTAAGTTCACTGTACTCCAGCTCTCGCTTTTACACACGCTTATGGTCCTACACGTACTGTACCTAATCGCTTCACAGTCTTGGTCGAGTGCAATATGACGTGAACACAAACTGGAGGACCAAGCCCAGCCAAGCCAAGCCACGAGAGCAAGCGCACTTGACATAAAATTTACCCGAGAACCCCAGCCAGCCAAAAGGAATTTTCAATCCCTTCATATAATGACACGAGTAGCGGTTGTGAGATATTCAGATCGCCAATCAGCCCTCTAAACACAGACCAGTTCTGCTCTTGGTCACTAATCTCACAATGCGTACGCTCCCACCGGTAACCGTCAATAAATTGAGATGTTTTCTTTTTCATGGCCATATATTCTAAATTCCGATATGCTGTCTTGATATTTTCTTTGGCAGAAAGTCCAGACTAAGTTGGCATTTGGCATAGAATTCACCCAAGAACCCAGCAGACGGTACAAATTCAATCCCTGGACTTAACATCCCAAGTTGCAGTTTTGATTTATTCAGATCGCAATGCAGCCCTCTAAAGATAGACCAGACTTTGCTCCATCGTGAGAGCACACTGAAACCTAGAGCTTTTGAGTGTGTTGACGCTGATAGTTAAGCTCTGGTTCGATGAGTGCATGGTGGGCTCTGTAACTTTGCGCACAATGGACACAACAACAGTGATTATGAGCCAACGAGCTAGGGTCAGTGCTATACTGCTTAGTACTGCATTTGTACTCGAGAGCCCGAGATTGCGCTTCTTCTTTCATTCTAAAGCCTTAAAACGCTTATTCGTTCATGTTTAAGTTTTAAAACACTTCTTCTTTTATTTCAAAGTTTAAAAACGGGTTTTTAAAGTGCTGTGTGTTAAAGATTATGTTCGCTCCCTGCATTCCTCAAGGGCAACAAGAGAGAAATCCAGCCCTCAACACCGCTGATCGCGCCACACGTGGTCGCCGCAGCAGGAATAGCGTCTGCAGTCAGCGGTGCGAGCGCTGTGCTCATGGCGCATGCTGCCTCGGGCATCAACGCCTCCACCAGAAGGTCGACGCAGATCCCGCAACCTGCTGTATTGGCCGTGACGCTGCTTCTAGCTGTCGCGAGCCAATATGCACGCTTAAACTAGGATGAGCTTACGCGGTGCTTTTGTGCGCAGCCTTCCGCTATCGGCCGCCGCGTCTGGCGCTTCCGCGACCTGTATAAGCGCCAGGGCAAGAAGGTCAAGCCTCTGATCGAGCCGACGCAGGATCACGCGTCTGAGTCTGTCGCTGAGCCGGAGCCAATGACCACGCAAGTGGCGGAAACTGAGTCCGCTCCGGACTTTGATTATCACAAACCTGATTCCAACGAATGTGAACAAGAACCAGATCCAGAGCGAAACCAGAGGACTGTGTCTGGCTACGATAGCAGTATAGATATAGGAACCATTCTGTTTGAAGGCTCAGCAGACCGGGGGCGCATAGCGCTCAAGCAGTTATTGCGTGTGCTGGAAAAGCGCTTATTTCGCGGTGCGCTTGCGTTTTAGCATTCACATGCTGACGCATGCGGTGGTAGGATGTGTATATTGTTTATACATGTGCGTGCAATGTTGTATACTATTCACCTTGCTTTTGTCTGAAGATTGCTCGACATCTTGCGCAGCTGGCGCTCATTGGCCGGCGTGTCCAAGATGCGGTAGACAACGACTACATGGGGGATTCCAGCTCCGTAGTCCATTTCCTGCCGGCTCAGATGGAGATCTACGTGCCACACGTTACGAACCATAACAAGGTGGGCCTAAACGACTGTTGCATGTACACGAGACCGCGAGAACGAGTACTGACGGTGAGGCATGTGTGTGACAGTTTCTTATTATAGATGGCAACATACTGATGCATGGTATGTGTGTCTGTTGTGCGAGGCGGATCTATGGGGAGTTTGGTCTGAGCGCGCATTGTACTGTGCACGCTTGTATGTGTGTTTGCACAGGCTCGTTCAACTACAATGGACGCGCAGTCGAGCGCAACTTAGAGATCGTGACTGTCCAGGCGTGCGGCTCCCGCGTCACGGAGTTTCTTGGCGCGTTCCAGCGCTCTATCGAATGATTGCAGCCAGCACAGCGAGATGCTGCGACCTACTACATTCGTCCGCTCATCGCAACTCAAGCACCCCGCTATCGCCCACGCGAGTGGGACGACCTCGACGACTTCTTCAGTCGCCATGTCGTGCGCCACAGGCACCCGCATACGTGGCTGGCCGTTGCAGCGAAGCTGCCTGACCGCACGCCCCAGCAGCTCTCCTGGCGTTGGAGAAACTGGCTGCAACCAGGGGTCGACGCCAGCCCCCTGCGGGCTGACGAAGAAGCCCGTGTACGGGGGCTCCTGGCTGCAAGTTGCGCATGGCGCCAAATTCCCAGCGCACTACCTAGTCGCACAGTCGCCGTCATCCGCGAGATGGGGGCCCACGCAAGAGCCGCCGCAGAAGACTGAGCAGAGTGTCTTGTAATCAGGCAATCAGTGCGCTTCATATTTGTGACTTACAAACACAACAAACTCGGTGCCTCCATTGTCACTCCTCCTTATTGTCGTCACCCACTGCCTCTCACTCGTCCTCTGAACACGCTGCGTCCGCCCTCGCTGTCTGCACCGTCGTCTGCTATAGCTGTCTGCGTCGTCTTTGCCCTCACCGACAGATGCAATACGGAAAATATGCATACTTTCATCGTTGGGCACTAACCTGCGCGCGGGAGTACACCATTTTTTGCTCAAGTGTTGGCGAGTCCAAATGAAGTGTTGGGGATTTGACTCAAGTGTTGGAATGTGACAACAAATTGAACCCTAACAAAATTTATTTATTGTGTCGCCCACTTTTACTTTCCAACAGGCATATCCTCTCTTTGCATCACCGCACGATAGAAGCGAAGTGTGTGCGCATCAAACGCAGCACAGAGCTCCTTTGTTGCTGCTTGAGGTAGGTAGGTGTTGGCAGCATGCTCAAGGTGCGCTCTCCGATGAGCCGCCATCGTTGTCGTTGGTGGCACATTTATGATTCTGCGAGACTCGCGCAAAGTAGCTCTTTACTCTTACCTTGAAGGCAGCGAAAACGCTTTCTATGGGGTTCGGCATGGGGCTATACGGCCCGAGCCGAAGGAGAACAGCTCAATTGCTCGAAAACTCGATCTGCTCCACCACCGCCTCGATGCCAGAGTGGCACGGGGCGTTGTCGAGGACGAAGACGTCTTTGTTCAGGGGCTCGCCTCTGTCGTCGCGAACAGCGCGCAGCAGCCGTACGAAAAACAGTTTCGTGTCCCCTGCTCGATTGGCACCAAAGCGGGTTTCGTGGTAGATGAGCCCGTTCACAGACATGCACGCTGTCACGTGCATGTTCTGTCCGCCATCAGCCATTCGCTGGTCGACGGAGCGCGTGCCCTTTAGGCCCTCGCTAGCGTACGTGCCACCCACTTATTGAAGTTTGCCTCGTCAATTTAGTAGGCAGTGCGGCCGTGCGACATGAGTTCGAGAAGAGCCGTCAAAAATTCCATGCACTTTCTCTTATTCTCTGTTGTGTTGATGTGCTGGGGGCTGAATGTGCGGCTTCTTGAGCGTATAGCAGGCGCCATCAAGCGCAGCGGACACAGTCGAAAGCGAGACACGTATGGCAAACTCATCAAACACCATGTTGCTCAATTCTTTTAGAGTCAACATGTTGTTTTGGTCGAGTTGCTCACACATGAACCGCACGTGCTCAGCGAGTAGCTTCGGCGTTGACCCGCGTGCGTGCGTGCTGCAGAGTCCGGGGCTTGAACGTAGCGCTTGACCCACTGGCGCGCGGCTTCGATGGAGACCTTGAGAACGCGCGCAGTCTCCCTCCAATCGTCACCAGCCCGAGCTGCATCGACGGCGCGTTGACGAGCCTCAGTACTGTACGAGGAGTACTTGCGAGGAGTGGGGTGAGGGGTGCGCGGTGGCGAGGAAGGAGAGGTGCTGAGCGGGGTGGCGGGCTCCGACGCGGTCGAGCGCATGGTGATGGGCTTCGTGGGTGGTGTGCTAGTGTGGTGGCGACTTGGGTGGTTGCTGGCAGTTTTGCGAGTGGTCAGGAGCACAAGCTGGAACTCAAATCTAGATCCTTTGAAATCCGATGTGATTGGCAAAATATTGATTTTTGAAGATTCCAACACTTGAGTCAAATCCCCAACACTTCATTTCGACTCGCCAACACTTGAGCAAAAAATGGTGTAGTGTCTGCGGACCTGGTGGCGACTATGATGACGGATGGCATAGCGGGTAAAGGCGGCGGAGGCGCGTTACTTAATCGCGGAGCTGGAGGTGGCTTTTGGGTGAGTGAGTGAGAACCAGCCCGATAGGATTGGTCTCAAAAGCGATCAAAGTCCAGTAGCAATCTGCATTGCGTCACAATATCGCTCTCACTTCCAGTGACTTGCGCGGTGCTTCACAGTGGTGGGATTTTATACAGAAACGAAACCGCGCACTAAGTATTTAATGACAATGTTAGCGTCGGGTATTAAACTTAAGCGAGATAATGCGCTCTTTTTCTTCAGAATCAAAGCTCTTTATATGTGAGGTCAGCTCTTTTAGTGTGAATTATTATGATTTTCGATACCTGTGATACGATCCCAATTGACACGGTAACTAAGATTCGCACGGTATACCACATCAATACCATTGAACGCGACACCTAACACCGCGACACCTAACGTCGCGGTACTGATTCACACGATACTTACCACATCGATACCAACGAGCACGATACCTAGCACACCAAAACCAATCACCACGACACTACACCTTTTACAGCTCAAGTGTTGGGAATTACGTCTTGCTGGTAAACACTCTAGAAATCGATTAGTAACGAGCCGATTGACATCTCAGGTTTAATATATTTGGGGGAATCTGATCACTCGTTTTGGGTGACAGGCAGTGAGCTCTGCTCTGATCTGCAGCAAGCAGCCTGCTCAGAGCGATCACTTAGCAACACGCGCATCGCTATTATGGGCGAACCACCGCGATGAGCGTAAGCCATCTCGTCTCTTCCACCAACGCTCGCCAGTGCTGCTTCTATCATTGAGTGTTCTTGCTGAAGGATATCGGTGTCGAGATCTACGTGGACCACACCTATCAAATTTACACATCGAGCAATTTGGCACTGTCCAACTCAAATTTCTGATCGCCAACATTTGACTTGAAAAAGCCAACACTTGACCTGTAAAAGGTGTAATTCACAGGATTCCTACCACATCAATACCAATAAACACGACACATAATCCCATTATACCAGTCATCACGTTACGGATTTGCACGATTCCTACAATATCGATACCTATTATCACGATGATACCGAATAAATCGATACCAATTAGCTCAATACCACTGACTTTGATACCGTACACAACGGTACCTAGTAACACATAGCTGCGCGATATCTAGCTCACACGCAACACGATATCTAGTTCACTATCAGCGCGATATCTAGCAGCACTACGAACACGATACCTAGCAACACAAGCAACACGACACCTATCAGCACCAGCAGCACGATACCTAGCACCACCGGGAGCACGATACATAGGAGAAATTTGCAGCACAATACCCAGCAGCCCATAACAACACGGTGCCTCGGAAAACCTAGCAACACGTATTATGACAACAAGACACCTATGTACACCGTAACTAGCTGTAACTCGCAGCGCGATACCTATCTGCACATCGCAGCACGCTATGTAGCAGAACCGAGCCAGTTACTGGCCGCGCGTGTCTATCACCACGGCACCTAGCTACGCGATATCTATCAGCATCTTGTAGCACGACTTCTACCAGTACAATACCTGGTAGCACCTAGCACCACCAGAAGTGACAGAACTTTACCGCGCGATGGTTAGTATCACAAATTATTTCAGAATAGCGCCTCGCAGCAGTATACCCAGCTGCACATAGAAGCACTACACCAAGCTATTTTTAGCTGTAGCAGCACGATATCTAACTTTCACCTAGCCGCATGAATCCAGGACGCACGACACCTGGCAGCACTTAACATTATGCTACGTAGCAGCGCTTAACACAATACCTAGCATCAACTAGCACCACACTACGTCAACTAGCGGTGCATGTCTGAATGATCCCTAGCTGCGCCTAGAAGCGCGACATCAAGCAGTATAAAAGCTTTCGACACGATCATTAGCAGAACCTACCAGCACATCACTAACGTACGAACAGCTAGCGGATACCTGCCAGAGCCTAACAACACTAAACCATACAGCACCATGCTGCACTATACCTACCAGCACCGTGCCTAGGTATAAGAAACCCATAAGCACGATACCTGTCAGCGCGGAGCAACACAACTCCTAGTACCGCGCATCAGTACGGGACCTAGGAGAACCAATCAGCGACACCTAGTAGCACGATTTATACCTACAAGCACGATAACTAGATACATCCACTAGCAAGATTTAGAGTAACGAAACTAATGTACACACTCAAGTTATATACACCATCGACATTTAGATAAACGGCCCGCGTAGTGGGTGGCTCTTGGCTAATACATTCTCTGTGTCACAAAAAATGGCGATTTGGCTAAAAGCCACTCTGGCAAGAGGTCTTGATAAAACGGGATGCTGACTTCACAAGTACATCCTCGAGACACCACTCTCAGATAGGCTATTTGTATTGGATAAGCGTGAAGGCTTTTCTTATCAAATCGCAGCGTTTTAGAAGCTCAATTTTTCAGCAAGGTTTAAATCGTCATACAAACCTCCAAAAAGCGGTAGTTTAAGGGAATGGCACGTTTAGAAAGAAGAAAATCTCCTTTATTTATGTAGACAATGAAAATGGCTAAAAAAGTATCGTACTTGACGAACAATAAATACAAACAACAATCCCAAAAACAAACCCTTTTGTATTTTTGGCCAATCAATATGGACAACAAATATTTCAAGCAAGTACATTTGACAAAATTGCAAATAATACTTTAATTTGATCAAAAAAATTGCTTAAACTATTTGTGTAAATCACACAAAATGGAAACCGCCAATATTTTGTGACACAGAGGAAGTATTACATTATATTAACATTATTCAACACAAAAAGGCAATATGATTGAATTGTATCAATTCGAATCGTTCGAATCTAAGTTTGGTCGTCGAATCGAAAATTATAAATTAAAAAAAATCGAGTCAAATTCGCTGAGACTCTTTTTCCGGCTGCTGGAAAACATTGCGGGTGATAACTTATCCAATGGGAGTCGCATCTACACCATCTCACAAGATAAAGAGCTATCTGACCATGTGCTTTGGCAGGCGTGAAGCCTCATCATCTTGATACACGTATTAGTTTTCCACATTCTGTGTTTTACTCAAAAGTCGGCCTTAGAGACGGGTGTTTAACTTTTTTTAAAAATTGTTTTGCAAACTCAAAATTGGTTTGTAACGTCATGAATTTCAAAAATTGACAATGTGCTTGAACAAAAACTCGGCACAGTAATGTACCACTCCGTTCCGAAATAAGTGAACCATCCCAATTTTGCTGTCCCAAAATAAGTGAGCATATTTTATCTTGGATTTAGTATTGGGGAGGGACAAATCTCATCAGACGGGGTCAAAATGATCAAAGAAGATCCATTGACGTGCGAAATTATTATATATGTTTATTTTATGTGCAGTTTTTTGCTGTTTTCAAGGGATAACGATGCTGAAAAGACGATGTAGCGTGA
>JAASGD010000673.1:0-18002 GCA_023334115.1 Globisporangium megalacanthum
GAGTGGAAGCGGAAGTGAATCTACCAGCGCGAGTGGAAGTGGCGGCGTTGGAAGCAGTACGAGTGCCAGTAGCAGTGGAAGTGACGGCGACACTGGCAGTGATTCCTTCCCGTCGTCAAGACTGGAGATATCGGTCGATGCAGAAGAGAAATCTATCGTGGAGGACGACGTGTTCGATCTGTTCGTGGCGATCAGTGATGCCACAGTGATGACGACTGCGGCAACAGAGACCGTGAACTCGAGCATGAGCGCGTCGACAGCCGCCACGAGCGTCACGAGTCTCGCGAGTGTCACGACTGTTGCGAGTGCTGTGAGCACGCTCACACACAGTCAGCGTTACGCGGTCGCTCTGATCTACCCGAGCCACTTCGTCGAGACCGTGTCGGAGGTGAACGGCTCGAGCTGTGTTCCCAGAGCGCTGAGCAACGGCCGCGCTCTCAGCATCTGCATGCTCGCACTGTCCTACAACGGCAGCGGCGCACTCGACAGTGACAACGACGCACGCGACGATGTGGGTGAGCGAGTCGCAACATCGCCAAGCGCCGTTGTCGATGGGAATGCGACACTGCGTCGCTTTCAGCTGCTGCTATCGCCGAAGCGGAAACTGTCGGGCACCGCCCGTGTCACGGCGGTCGCGCTCGCGTACACGGACGACATCGACCCCGACGAGTTCTTCGCGTCGGCTTGCTTCCTGGACGCGGTCGACGTGGCCGGCTTCCTTGCGTGCCGCACTCGCCAAGAACGCAAGTCGATGGTGGGCGTCGAACGCGCGCTGGACCTGGTCGTTCGGCCGCGCGCAGAAGCGAGCACTCCCGTCGTGACACCAGACGGCGTGCTGGTCACACGCGAGAACGGACACGTGACCGCGTCGATATCTGGCCTAGAGCGCTTCGACCTCGACGGCTCCGAGACGGTGTACGTGATGTTGAGATGTCGAGACGGTCCGGTGTGGGACCGCGTCGTCGTCGATGTCGTCACGGGTTCGACTTCGGGTTCAAGTTTGGACTCGGGTTTGGATTCGGATTCAGGTGTGGGGTCAGGTTTGGGCGATGGACGGGTGATCGTCGACGGTTCGGATACACAGCGTGTGGTCACCGGGAGCACAAGTGCAGCTAAGGTCGATGATGTCGGCACCGCGAAGTCGTATCTGCTGGCGACGTTAGCAGGCGTCAGGAGTGGTGATGGCAGTGGCGATGATGTGGCGTCCGAGCAAAGCCTGTCGTTGTCGCTCTCCTTGTGGCCGAGAGCATACTTCTCTGGACTGATCTCGTGCGAGGTCGCGGTGGAAGCAGTTGACGAGGTCTCCGGACTGCCGCCGTCCGTGGACGTCGCGACGGTGCCGCTTGTGGTGTCCATGACACCGGTGTCGACGCAGCCGACGCTGTCCACCACGACACTCCACTTCTCCGTGAACGAAGACGACGCGGTCGTGACGGACGTTGTGTCGGCGTCGCTGACGGACCGAGACGGCTCCGAGACGCTGTATCTCGTCTTCGACTTTAGCGACAGCATCGACGCAGTGGATTCAGCACGGTGGATGCCGTCGTCGTCGACACCAAGTTCAACGTCGTCGCTATCGTTGTCGTCGTCTTCAGTGACGGCCGTCGCACTTGTTCGCGACGCGAATGGATCGACGGCGTTCGTGGCATCGAGTGCGACGGGTGTTGACATGATCGGGCGAGTCGTCATCCAGCCCGTCGTCGGGTTCAGTGGTGTGCTGACGTGGCGCGTGCGGGCGTTCTCCGTTGAGAAAGCGCTCGTGCTCGAACGTGCAGCGAGCACAGATACACGCAGCGATGGAGGCGACGGCGGAGGCGGAGACGTGGCCACTGCCGTCTCTTCTCTCTCCGTCTACCAGTTGGCAGACGCGGACATTGCCAGTCCGAGTATCGAGCTGCACATGTCTGCTGCAGTCGCACCGATCGTGCACGCAGCGACACTGGTGGTTGCTCCGTTGTCGATTGTGACAAAGCCTCTGGAGCGCATCCGCGTCTCGGTCGACGCATCCACCGTCGATCGCGACGGGTCGGAGACCGTGTCGTTGGTTCTTTCGGCAAACAACTCGGCGGTGGACAGCGTCACGCTGGTGACGGAGACCTCCTCCGCGACAGCAATCGACCCGAATCGTGGTGTTGATCCGGCAAGCATGGCGGATTGGACTGTTACGGTCGTCGCGGACAGGTACCAGCTGAGCACACCCGAGGCGCTTCGGTCACCCGTGGCGCGACGCACGTTTGAGATCGTGGCGCGCGCCGACTTTGTCGGCTTCTTCACAATGACGGTCGTGGCATGGACGGTCGAGCGCGAGACTGGCGAGCGCGTGTCGGTGACGCAGTTCGTGACCGTGGTCGTGGTGCCGGTCGACCCCGTCGTGCATCCCGTCCGATTGGTGCACGGCGAAATGAACGCGTTCGTGCGACTCCCGCTACGACGCATGGACACGAGCGCAGAAGTGGTGAGTCGAGAGCACCTGTTGCTCTTCGTGCCGGACGCGACGCAGGTAAGCGACGTGTACGCCGGCCTGGGTCGCATCACCGCGCTGGCGTCCGCGAGTCTCGGGTCGGCGGCAGTGTACGCGATCCCGTACGCGCTCCGCGACGCAGTCAGCGTCCGCGCGCGCGAGTTCTTCGTGGGCTTTGTGCGCATCTACGCTGTGCTCTCGACCGTGCCGTTCGCGTTCGAGACGAGCGAGAGCGCGTACCGGGACGCCGGCGACGGCATCGTGATGGACGAGTTCTCGGTGTCGCTGCGTCCCGTGGTAACCGAGCCGAGCGTCGCGTACTCCGTGTCAGAGTACCCTCTGGTCACCAACGTTGATGCCAGCGCAGACGCCGACGCGACGGCGATGCTTGTCGCGAGCAAGCCCATGGTGTCCGATGTACTCGCAGTTGGTGTGCGCGACTCGGCCAACGAGCGTGTGACCGGCGGCATGTGGGCGAGCGTGGTGCTGTCTCCGTCGTCCCTCGTCGTGGACGCTGCGTGGTCGAGCGTGGCGTTGTCGTTGTCGTTGTCGTCGGTGCTGACGCTGACACTGGAGCTGACTTCGACAGTCGGTGCCACTGTTGGTGCCGGTGTTGGTGCCGATGCCACGACGTCGTCGGGAGACGCTCGGCAACTCGACACGTATCGTACGGTGGGGTTGTCAGGCGACATGGACTGGAGCGCCGTGCTGCGAGCGAACCCGCGCTACTCTGGCGCACTGGCGTCGCGGGTGCAGCTGAACACGCTCGACATGGCGCGACAGTCCGTTGCATCGTCGTACGTGGACGTGCGTTGGGTGTTGGTCGGTGAGGCGGAAGTTGCGACGTTGGGTGCTGGGTTTGCAGTCGGTGATGGCGCTGTCGCGATCGACACGACCGCTACTCCCACGAACAACAACGTCAGCGCCGAGAGGTTGTTCGTCAAGCGTACGTTCGTGGTCCGCGATGACGAGGAGGTGACTTTCGCTTTGCGTGATCTCTTTCTCGGTCCGTCGGGTGTGTTGTTCACGGTCAACGCCGCTCCAGGTGTCGTTGATTCGGTGTCGATCAATGGATCGGCCAACGCGGTTGCTGCGTCGGCGACGGGGAATACGTCGTTCCCGGGTGACACCACCTTTGTCTTCATTTCGAGCTCGAACTCTTGTGTCACCAACACCTCCTGCTTCCTCGACGCTGTAGTGACTGTGACTCCCCGAAGATATCTCGCTCAAACGTTCACGTTTCAGGTGAGGGCGACGGCAGCGACTCGTCTCATTGCGCCGAAGTATCGCTCTCTGTCGTCCGCGAGCACAATGGGGCAGTTCACAGTCACAGTCAATCCAGCTCCGAACGCGGTGTTGCTGGCTCTAAACGCGACCAACATCACCACTCACGAAGATACAGCTGCGACGTTCGTCATCACGGATGCATACCTACTGGATACTGACGGGTCGGAAGTGATCGAGGTCTGGTTGGTCGTTGACCCAAGCTATGTCAGTGGCGTCCAAATCAACGGATCCGAGAAGGCGATCAACGCGGCGGGAACCGTGTCGCTGGTGAACCGCACTGCGAAGAGCATGTCAGTGTCGGGACAGAGTGTCCGCATTCAACCACTCCTGAACGTTGCTGGAAAGTTCGTCGTTGACGTCTTCGCGAGGAGTATCGAGCAAGCAACCGGAGAGAGCTTCCAAGCGACTCGGCGCGTCAACATCACTGTCACCAGCGTTCCCGATCTTCCTGTACTTACTGCAAACACAACGCAGTGCAAGGTGAATCAGAACCAAGTGTGCGAGGTGAACCTGACGAGCGTCGCTCTAAGCGACACCGATGGATCCGAGTCGCTGCGGCTGGAAGTGAACATCACGCAGTCATCGGCCATCCTGAGCGTCGAAACGCGCTCGAGCGTGGCCCTCCAGCGGGCCAGGAATGGCACTTTCACACTATCGGGTCTTCCAGTAGCTTCGGCGAACCTCGGGCTTCGGTTCGTGCCGGTTTCTGACTGGTTTGGATCCACGACAGTCGTCGTGAGTGCGATCTCCACCGAGCGCGACTCTGGTTTAGAGGCGCGGACGAGTCTTGAGCTCACGCTGAACTTCACCGCAGCCGCTGATGCCCCAGTCGTCGTAGTCGAGAACACGAGACAGGTGCTCGGCAAGTGGGGTCGCATTGGTGTCGTGAGCGTGTCGCTGCCGGTTGTTATGAAAGCCGATGTCACGACGATCGCGATCTTCCTGGTACCGCTTGAACCTGTGAACGTGCAAGTGATGTCGCAAAGCACGCCACTCGTACTCCAGAGTCTCCCATCCGTGTCGCCCAGTGGGGTGTTCCAAGTCCCGACAGGCGCGAACCTGAGTGAACTCACTGCGAAGCCCTCGGACAAGAACGCACGAGAGATTGTGTTCACTGTGGTCGTGATCGCAGCTGTGGAAGCGTCCAACACATCGCGGCAAACAAACGGAACAACGACGCTGCGGTTCGTCAGCGTCATGCTGTCTGCAAGCACGTTCATGCTCAACGAAGGCACGAACGGATCAACTACTGTGACTCTCCTCAGCGCTCCGACGTCGCTCGTGACAATTTCGTTCGCGTCGTCGCTTCCACCGAGAGTGTCCGTGATCCCGACAGCTATCACGTTCTCCGAAATGGACTGGAGTGTGAATCGAACAGTGCTGATCACCGCAGCCAACAACTTTGTCGAAGACGCAAACGCCACCGCAACGCTGTCTGTGACAATCACGAGCTTGGACGTGGTGTACGCGTCGTGCACAGTGGATCCAGCCACGGTGCAAGTGGTGAACGACGACTTTGCCGGTGTCGCTCTGTTTCAGAAAGTCGTGACGACCGCGCCTGTGCTCGTTGTCGCAGAAGCTCGCGTGTTTTCGGGTCAGTTTAGCGTCGTGCTGCTAGCTGAACCAACCGCGCCAGTCGTGCTCACGTTCGCGACGAACGTGAGCCAATTGGTGGTAGTGCCGACGTCGCTCCGCTTTATCCCAGAGACCTGGAACACTTCCCAGAGTGTGGCAGTGCACGCAGACGACAACGCCATGCGTGAGGGCGACCACTACGGTGTGATTGCCTGCATTGTTACATCCGACGATGCGCTCTACGCGACCAAGACCGTCGAGTCGCTGAAAGTAACAATCGTCGAGACGAAAGACACGACGCCACCGCCGGCGCTAGAATCTGTTCGTTTCTTGGCCACGGGTGTCGGGCTCACGGTCCAGTTCGATCGTGCTGTGAGTCGCACTGGATGGGCTGACAATACGTTCGCCTGCAGCGTCATGTTCGACATCCCGGCGACTCCATCGTCGTCTGGGTACTTTGGGGACGCGCCACGGTGCAACTGGCAATCAAACGATGTCTCGATCCGCTTCGTGTTTGGAGTGGGTGCGACTGTGACTCCAGGTGGAACCCTGCGACTGCGCGCCGGTTTGCTCAAGTCAACCGCACAGGCAGAGCTGACAACCGCAGCGTCGAACGTTACTCTTCTCGCTCCGGATTCCCCTCCAGTGCCGACCATCGTGATCAGCGGTGCTAAGTCGCTTGGCACGTGCGACGACATCTTCCTTGACGCCTCAAGCTCGTCGGGTTCGGGCGGTCGCGCAATGTCGTTCGCGTGGGTTCTTGTCAGGAGCACGAATACAAAGTCGCCACCGGACGCCTTCACAGCCGCGCTGTTGAACGCAACGACGCGAAACGATGCGTCGCTTAGGATTGCAACGGCGCTGATCGATGAAGACGCGAGCTATGACATCAGCCTCCAGGTGCAGAACTTCTTTGGCATGGCGTCGAACGCGAGTGTCGTCACGGTAAAGAAAGCGGGGATGCCCTTGCCGATCGTGTCGATCCGTGGCGGCAGTAAACAGGAAGTGTACCGCGCAAAGGAACTGACGGTGGCTGCGGCGGCTGCGAACCCGGCCTGCACTGCTGCAAGCGACAACGGGACTGCGTCACTGGCGTCGGCGTCGATGGACATGAACTTCTCGTGGATCCAACTCCAAGGCGACTTGAACGCCACCGAGTTCCGGTCGACGAGTCCGAATCCGCGCATCCTAAAGCTGCCAGCGCAAACGCTTCGCATGGGAGTGAAGTACGTCTTCCAGATCTTTGTGGCGATGGCGAGCAACGCCAAGGTGAACAACACGGCGAGCGTGGAAGTGACCGTATTGCCGAGCAGCGTGTCTGCGACGATCAACGGAGGCGACAGAACGTACGGATCCGAGAAGGAACTCGTGCTGGACGCTTCCAAGTCCATCGATCCAGACGACACAAAGAACGTGGTGCCGTTTGTGTACTCCTGGAAGTGCATGCAGAAGAGCTCGTCGGTCAGTTCGTTCGACACCAGTTGCGTGACAATCGACAACAGCGTGCTCGTGCTCACTCCACAAGCGCAAACGACAGTCGCCGCGAACGCGCTCAGCCCGAATCAGTTTTACAACTTCACTGTCACGGCGACGAAAGACTCGCGAACCAGCTCAGCGTCGGTCGTGTACTTCCTCAAGCCCGGCTCGCCGCCGAGTGTTATCATCGAGTCGCTCGCGACCTTGAAAGTGAACGTGAACGATCGCGTGGTGCTGAAAGGCGTCGTGGCGTCCAAGCTCCCAGTGAACAAGACGGAGTGGTCCATCCTCGGTCTGTCCCGCACAGAACAGTCTGCGATCTTCGCTGTACCAGCGACGGATCGTCGGTCGATGGTTCTGAAAGAGAACTCGCTGGCACCAGGGATCGCGTACAAGCTCCAGCTCTACGCGCAAGACACTGCCGGTCAAAACTCAACCGCGCTTGCCACTGTGGTGGTGAACGCACCACCAACGAGTGGCCAGCTCAGTGTGACACCAGCGAGAGGCTACTCGCTCGAAGACAAGTTCTCGTGCGTCGCGAGCAACTGGGTGGACGAGGACACACCGCTCAAGTACACGTACAAGTACATTAGAGGATCCGCGTTCTGTGGCGGAGAAGAGGTCTCGATGGGACCTGCATCGCCTGATCCGTACTTTAGCACGATCTTCACGCTGGGCGGCGGCGCGAACTACACGATCACGGTGGTCGCGTACATTCAGGACGCGCTCGGTGCTGTCACGCGTGTGTACCAGGAGATCATCGTAGAGGCGAAGGTCGTATCGGCCGAGAACCAAGCAGCGTACCTTGCGAACAAGACGAATGCTGTGCTCGCGGAGGCGTTAAGCGGCGACCCCGCAAAGGTCATGAACATTATCAGTGCGCTCGGTGACCTGATCAACGGGGCGGACGAAGCACCGCCGGCGGTGACGACGCCAACCCCGACAACACGTTCGCCGACTGGCGGGACAACGCCGGCTCCGACAACGGCCTCGCTCAAGAGCTGTCCTGCGTTCAATGGCGTCGAGTGCAACGGAAAAGGCAGCTGCGTACGAGACCCCACGAGCTGCTTGGCAACCGACGTGTCGTGTCTCACGACGTGTTCGTGCAAGTCGGGCTTCTACGGTGACGTGTGCTCGCTGAACCAGGCGCAGTACGACGCGAAGCAGAAAGCGCTAGGCAGTCTGATCTCTGCCATGGCGACTTCGGCCAAGTCGGTAGATTTGAGCGACATCGGCGCGATGGAGCAGCAAGCGTCGAGCATCGCGACGCTGACAAAGAGCGCAACCGTTCTGGACGCTGCGTCGCAAGCGCTCGCGCTCTCGTTCGTCGACAGCATCATGGCGGCACCGGTGCTGACAAAGTCGGCGACCGTTGCAGTCGCGAGCACGCTCTCGAACCTGCTGGACGCTGACCCGACAGCAGGCGACGTGTCGTCATCGACACCAAGTGGAAGCAACGCAGGTACTCCTGCAGCGAGACGTCAATTGACAATCGCCAACACGGCGGGGTCTTCGAGCGGCTCAGGAGTTGGAGTCGGTGACGTCGGCACGGTCTCGAACCCCAATGCGAAGGCAAAGCAGCGCTTGATGCAGATCCAAGGAACGATTGGGAAGCTCGAGTCCAGTTTGCTGTCCTCGACAGTGGCTGGAGAAGATGCCGCGACGCTGGTCTCGAAGAACCTCAAGATCGTAGCGAAGCGCGACCACGCGTCGCATCTCGAAGGCGCCGAGATCCAAGTGCCTCTCACAGCTGCAGAAGTCGCAGCGAACTACGTGCCGCCGTCGTTAAAAGTCCCAGAAGGCTTCTCGAACTACCTCAAGCAAAGCAGCAGTCAGTCGCAAAGCGCTGGTGGCAGCGCGTCCAGCGACAGCGACGACACTTTCGACCCGACGATCGATGTCCAGTCGACCGTGTACACGAAGAATCCGTACAACTTTGAAGGCACGACGATGAACTCGCGCGTGATGAGTGTGAAAGTGCGTCAAGACGGCAAAGACGTGCCTGTGAGTGGGCTATCATCACCGTTTCGGATCATGATGCGTAACGCGAACCCCGTGTTCGCATCAGCGACAGGGACGGAGAAGCAGCCGCCACAGAACTTCTCCTTCTATTGCGTACAAGGCACAGTTGACACGAAGTTCTTTGACTGCAACGGACTCCGAGACCCGATCTCGTTCACGTGCAACGGAACTGAGTTCAACGGTCTCGTGACCTGTCCGGTTCGCGAGCCAGCGTGCCGCTACTGGGACGCAGCAAACAGCTCATGGTCGTCCGAAGGCTGCGTCGTGGCCGGCACGACCGACAACGGGCTCTACACGATCTGCGAGTGCACGCACCTGACCGATTTCTCGACGGACGTCCAGCAGTCGCTCGCGCTCGTCTCTGAGCACTTTGACCGCGTGATCCACCACGTCGTGACGATCGACGACGTCGAGAAGAACGTGGCACTGCTCGTCGTGCTCGGTATCTTCTTCGCTTTGTACCTCGTGAGCTTCTTCTACGTCCAGCGCTGGGATCACGAAGACGCGCTGCGGTTCAAGCGCGAGAAGCGCGTGAAGCTCCAGCAGACTGAGAAGATTAAGATCCGGTCGCTCTTCCAAGAACCCGAGTTCCTCCACGCGGTTGGGTGGCGAGCAAAGACGCACGCAGCGCTCGTCGGGTTCTGGCGCGGCATCAAAGCGAACCACAAGCTCCTGTCGGTCGTGTTCCAGTACAACGAGCACTTCTCGCGCGCTCAGCGGCTCACCATCATCTTCACAGTCATCATGAGCCAGATGTTCACGAACGCACTGCTGTACCAACTCAAGCGCGGTCCCAAGTCTGCTGGCTCGGCGTTTGTCGCGGGCGTGCTCTCGTCGCTGTGCATGGTGCCGGTTACGATCGCGTTCGTTGCGATGTTCAAGAAGGCGGCGCGACGGCAGAATTACTTGCTGCGGTACCAGGTCGAGGACGACGAAGGCAACGTCGCCGAGGTCGAGACGGACGCGTACGGGAGACCGCGCGTGTACAGTCCGAACGAGATCCTCAGCCTCGACCTCGCAGCGATCGCCAGCTGTATCGACATTGCGCGCATCCAGAGTGTTGCTGATGAGCTTAAGACCAAGGGCGTCAACTCGAAAGCCGGCCAACTCTGTCGCGGGATCTTCGTCGCGCTGTACAACCGGGATGCAGACGAGGAGCCGCCAGAGGTGGACGACGCGGCCGCCGAGAGCGACCCACTGCGAGGCATCCTGACCCAGATCAAGTCCCACCTTCAGGTGGAGAGCCGACAGCCGGGCCTTCTCCAACAGCGAGCGACGGAGCGACAAACTAGTGTCGTGCCGTTCGGCAGCAAGAAGAAAGCGCGTGCAGCGAGCGCTGCGACAGTCGAGACTGGGAACCCCCACGAGGTCCCATCCACACGCGATGGCCCGAGTCCTGCGCTATTGGAGTCGACAGCCGACTCGCTCAGCAAGGAGGACCGACGCCGTTTCGCAGTGAATCAGATGCTGCTGGTGCTCGGACGCCAGGGTGGCGAAGGTATGGTCAACGACATGCTCAAGTTCGACCCGCTGCACGTGTCGGCGTCGAGCGCAGCGACGATCGCAGCAGCGTGCAAGTTTGTCGAAGACGCACTCCCGGAGGAGAGGGACGACTCGGACGACGACGCAGACGAGCCGGAGAGCGGCGCAGCCGAAGTGATGCTGACACTCCAAGACTGGCTCGCCAAGTGCAACGAGTCGTGTCTCGCGCTGCAGTCGAACGCGAGTCTAGCGGTCCAAAAAGCGCGGCTCGAGCTGGAGCGCACCGAGTCGCAGCTCCGGAAGCTCAAGCACGCGATCGGCGCGCAGTTTGAGCGTCGGATCTCCGAGGCGCTCGCTCGCGTCGACGTCGAGGAGCCGGTGCTACGCGACCCCGACACTGTGTCTCCGAGCCGCGACCGCGTCGTTGTACAGCTGCCGGCAGACCGGAAGCGGTCGACACGCCGGATGTCGCGACTCAGCAAGCCCGCTTCCATTGGAGCAACGACCAGCATCGCTCCGGACCGCACGCTGACCGCGTCGATTCGACGGGAAACACAGGCCGTGATCCAAGCGAACAGTGTCGCGCTCCGCGAGAAGCGAGCGGCGATGAAAGCGGCGCAGCGCACGATGAGCGACGAGCAGCGGAAGCTGCGCAAAGAGGCGCAGCGCGAGATGCAGCGGCTACTCGACGGGCTCCGGGGCGTCGCCAAGATGAAGAAGAAGCTCGCAGTGTACCTCGAAGCGCGCGAGAAGAAGCGGTTGAGTACGTTGCCCATGCACGAGCAGCAAGTGTACTTGGCAGAGAAAGAGCAGCTCAAGAAGATCAAGCGCACGTCGCGGATCCTGTACAATCAGTTCCTGCGACGACAACCCGCACGGGTCTCGAAGCCGCTCTTTCCCGAGTGGGTTATCTACATCTCGTACGCCATCTGCTTGGGCTGGAGCGCGTGGAGCGCGTTCTTTGTGATTATGTTTGGCTTCACGATCGGCCACGTCGAGTCCCAGCTCTGGGTCTCGTCGCTCCTCACGGGCCTCGCAATGACGCACGTCGTGTCGGATCCGCTCAAGATCTTCTTCCGGATGGGGCTCATGCCGATCGTCGCGGCTGGTGTGTTGGCAGAGTCCGGGCTCTTCAGCGCACTCGGATCCGAGTCGCTCGCACTTGGTGCTGTCGCCGCTGTGGGGACTGCTGGTGTCGCACAGTACATGGCGAAGTGCGAAGAGCGGAAGCGAGCCAAGTACCGGAAGACAAGCCGCCTCGTCCCTACCGACCAGGAGGTGTACGTCCAAGCTCTCGGCATCGCAGCCGCTGGTCGTGCTGACACCACCGATGTCGACGCGGAGCCTGTGAGTCTGGACGCGCCGACAGGAAATCGCAGAGGCTCGTTCGACGACATTTCAGGTGCTTTTGCCGCGCGACAACAGGAAGACGACGTCCGTGCGAAAGCGGACCGAGACGATCGTGCACGCGTTGAAGCGGAGTTAGAAGCAGATGCTCGGCGCGCCAAGGCGGCAGAAGATGACAAGTCCAAGATGCCAAAGCTCACCGTCACGAAAGGCCCGCCAATGCCGGTGACTCGACCCAGTCTCACGCCAAGCAGCGCCGTCGGTCCGAGGCCCTTGGAACAGCAGAGCAGCAGCGTGCTGAAAGAGAAGCCGTCGTCCGTGTTTGGGCCAAGTGCTGGCGCACGAATGCCTCCGACGCCAATGTCCAAGAAGGTTGTTGGACCGACGGTGAGCCAGGCACAACACCAACCCCAGCGTGCGTCAAACCCAAGCACGGCGACAGGAGCCCCTGAGTCGCCGGCGCATGTGTGTCCGTGTGGCGAGTCCGTGCGCGAACAGGACTGGACGGCGCACCAGCAGAACGTTTGCCCTCGGCGCCTCGTGCAGTGTCGCGCCGGGTGCAGTATGTTCCTCGAGGCCCGCAGCCGAAACGGCCACGAGCTGAGTCAGTGTCGCCTCGTCATGTGCACGTGCGGCAAGATGGTGCTGACCAAGTCACTCGAGCTGCACCAGCAGCGCGACTGTCGGAACAAGACTGTGTTCTGTCGTCTCGGCTGCAGCGCCAGCATGCCGTCGCACCAGCGCGAGCGCCACGAGCGACACGAGTGTCCGCTCCGCGTGGCCACGTGCGTTCAGTGCGGCAACCTTCGCCACGCAGCCGACATGAGTGCGCACATGGCGAACGAGTGCCACCTTCAGCGTGCGACGAACGCAGTGAGCAGTGCGATCGACGCCTTCTCGCCGCCCCCTGCAGGTGTCGCGGTGTCGAAAGTGAACCTCGCGCCGGTCCGCACAGGGCCACCAGTATCACAAGACGTCTTGCGGCCCCGAGACGGTGCAGTGCTGCAGCGAGAGCGTGCTGGTCCTCCCGGACGGATCGTCGACAACGCGTCGCCGGAGAAGCAGCGGCTCGCAATGATGCGACAGAAAGTGCTGGCCCGCAAGACAGCGCAGCAAGGTGCCGTGGCGCCTGCGTCGCCAGTCGCGCTCGGTCCAAGCGCCAACAACACCGGTAGGCTCGTCCAAGGCCCGCGACAACCTGGGCCGAGCGCTAGCGATGTCGCATCCACAGCCACGCACACACCAGTGGCTGAAGAGGTAGAGCCGAAGCTGTCCCCAATCCGACGGAAGATGCTGCGGCACCCGCCGCCAGTGCCCACGACCGCTCCAGTGCTCTCCCCACGTGAAGACGAAGTGCTGGCGGCGGCGCGAGTCCGAGAAGCCAGCCCTTTGGGCGTCGCGGCCGCACGCAGCGTCGACGAACAGGTGGACGAGATCGACCAGCTGCTCTTCGCGTCCCCGCCAACGCGCGACACGAGAGGCCGCGCACGTGAAGACGACAGCACGCAACACTGAGACCACGTTCGTGTTGATACGAGCACATGAGCTACTGCCTACTACATACTACCTACTACATCAATCATAACAACTGCATGGTTGGTTTGCTCACGTCTCATCGTCGCTGTCGCCGTCGCTGTCGCCGTCGCTGTCGCCGTCGCTCTCGCTGTCGCTGCCGAAACTCTCCGTGTCGTCGTCATCGTCGTCGCCGTTGGGTCCGACTTCATTCCGACGCATTCGGCCAGCGCTTCTTCCGTCTGTCGCCTTCTCGCGCTTGAGCGCCGACGCGTCGTTCGCAACGACCGCGACTGGTACTGCGCCTTTCAGCACCTGAATTTGCTGGAGAATGTGCGCGACCATCGTGTCGCTCGACCACATTGACTGGCTCAACGCGTGGTGGCCACGGGCATTGTCAATGCGCTTCATGTGCGGGTCCGGGAAGCGCTCGAGCGCCTGGTCGCGCACGTATTGGAGGCAGTACGTCAAACCCTTGGCGCCGCATAGCTTCCCGAGGTTCACCACCGGCCGACGGTACCACCAGCCGTCGTACGGAGCAGCACGCGCGTCGAGGTCGACAAAGAAGCGCGCACCGAGCTGCTTATACGCAGGAACGATGACGCGACGGAGGAAAATCTTCTTCGCGCTCTGCTGGCGCCGCATGCGCTGCAACCGGAGCGCTTCGTCGTGGCGCTTCGAGAACGGGAGCCAGAACAAGCGCTCCCACATCGCTTGGCCGTGGGCAATGACGAAGTCAGCGAGCGCCTTGCGCAGCGACAGCGACGCGAACGGCGTCGTGAGGTCCGCGTGGAACACGTGCTCCCACGGCTTCGTCGCTTCGACGCGTGCGACCTCGTCAAAGAGCTTGTCAAGGTCGCCTCGATGCTTCTTGCTGCCGCTGCCGTGTCGGTGTGGCTTGGCGTACTTAAGAGGGATGTCCGCGTCCGCGTCGTCGTCTCGACGGTGTCGGGTCGCGCGTTTCCCGGTTGCTTGTAGGGGCGGAGGCCTCGTCGCTTGTGCGTCCATTCGCTCCACTGCTGACGGTGCGTCCGTGTCCAGCGCCGTGTCGGGATGACGCGAGAGGAGAGTGTGGCTATCATCTGGACGCACGTGCGCGTGGCTCATGAGCTGCGCGTACGCTGTGCGGAACGGCTGGGCGTACTGCGGCGTCCAGTGCGGTGGTGGGAGTGGCTGGCTGGGCACCAGGTCCCGGTCCATGGGGAGGATGCTGATCGCCCGCTCCCCAGTGCGCACGAACGCAGCAAGCGCGTCTTCCCGGCCGTCGAGGAACTCAGTGTACATGAGCCGGAGCAGCGGCACGTTCACAGTGTTCAGTCGCTGCTCCAAGAACGTAAACACACAGACGCGGTCTGGCTGCGTGGGCGACTCTCGCTGCGTCTGCAGCAGCTGCGCTGCGACTGCGCGTGCCGCTGGGTCGGCCACGTCTTGCGGCAGCACCACGATAAGGTTCACGCTCACGTCCACAAACTCACGCAGCGTCAGCTCGACGCCGTCAGCGAACTCGGCCGCGAATTGGTCCAGGATCGGGAGGTTCTCACTCACGACACTGTGCTCGAGGAAGGCGCAGAACGCCGCCACCGGCTCGCGCGGCTGCTGCATCGTGGCTGCTCTGTGCTTGTGGCGGTTGGCGCGCGCAGACGCCGACGCGCTAACATCTGCGACGCGGAGCTTCGTGCCCATGGGATCCTCCTTTTTTCACGGTCGAAAATTGACAACCCAGATCCCAGATGGGACCACATTGGAGGAGCTGGTAAAACGCATTCCCTTTTGTTCTTGATCGCTCAACGATGTGGTTGTCAAGCGAGTCCATCCTACAAAGCTGTTCGAAAACTAATATTATATTGCCAATCACGAACGCGTTCCCATCTGCAGTTGATACGGTGTACTCGCATGATACCGTTGTATTCCACATCAACCAGCACACGCACAAGTCGCGAACATTGGCGGTCAGCATTGACAGCAGCATCACGAAGTCTGGAGACTTCCAAGAAAGAACTTCAGATTTAGATTTTATCAAAATCTTCAAATTTAGATAAAATTTAAATCTGAAGTCCATTTAAAACCCCTTTCAGACCAGAGTCAGACTTTGTACAAAATGTTAGAAATTAGCGTAAACATCACAAGATTACATCATCAATCGAACAAAAAAACGGCCAAGTCGGACTTTTTTAACCCTTACCCTTTTAGAAAAACAAAATTCGAGTACTATTTCTTCGTCGACACATGTTTTTGAAAACAGGGTGGCATGGAATGAACAAATTCGAAAAGTCGTAACGTTGACCGGAAAGTTAATATTTCTGAGCCTTGGCAAAGTTACTTGAAACAACATGATTTTAGTATACTATGTGATACGGGTTTAATTACATAAAAAAGGCACATCGTTATCAAATTAAACTAGAATTGGGCATCTTTTGCAAACCTTTGTTAAAACGTGAATCAACAACTATAAAATAGACCATTCCTAAAATGGTGGTAAGTCATTGTGGATTCCCCTATTTGCTCTCGGAACCGCCACCAGCAGGTCGCGCGATGTACCAGTTGATGGCGGACGCAGAAGACGAGCGCGAGAGAGAGCAGCACGAACAGCAGGGGACGCGCTCAGCCGCACACTCGCACTCGCAAGCGCTAGATCCCCAGCAGCCAATGGTGCAGTGCGTAACGGGCTCGAGACATGGCGCGCCGCCGCCGCAGCCCCACCGCGTGGGCACCTTCGTCGCGTTCATGGGCTTTGGGCTCGCGTCCTGGATCATGACGAACGGTGCGGACTTGAGTGACTAGATGAGTGATTGATTGACAACCAATGGGAATGGGAGGGAGGACGCTCACACACAACCAGCGTCGTACATTGAGCTCGGCGTGTTCCTGCAGAAGCTCCCTGAGAAGTACAGTATCTACGCCTACTCGGTGCGTCCGCTTGAGGTGTTCGTTCACCCTCTCCTATTGGGATACTGTCGTAACGAACGAACGTGTCCTCCTCCATACGCATACGGTATCTCCGATTCGATTCGATTTTATCCTTTTGTCCAGATCTTTGCGCTCCAGTCGGCGAACATTTATCCGTTCCTGTACATGACGCTGAACGCGCGCGAGCAGTTTGTGCGCCAGTCGACAGTCATCTGGTGGCTCCTCGTGATCGGCATTCTTGGCGCCGTGCTCATGAGCACGCTCTGGGACCAGACGGCGCACGTGTTTGGCGAAGAACACAGTGTCGGTACGTTCGTTGGCGACTCTCCAGCGTACTGATATAACAACAGTCGACCTCACGCCCGCCTACTGGCGACATAACAGCGATGCTGCTGCTAACGCACGTGGGCGGTCTCGTGAGCGCAACGTCGACGGTCGTGTTCTACCCGTACGTCGCGACGTTCCCGTCCATCTACACGAGCGCATTATCGACCGGCGAGGGGCTGAGCGGCTCCGTCGCGGCGCTCATGGGCGTCATCCAAGAGCCGTACGACCCGACAGCCATGCGCTTCTCTGTGACCGTCTTCTACCTCATCTGCGGTGCGTTCGGATCGGGTCGGGTAATCTGTTCTGTGGGAGCCATTCGCTGTCTCTTGTACGACTCACACAGCAGTGGGTATCTCTCCTCTCTAGCGGGGATCATGGTCGTGTCGCTCGTGAGCTTTGCGTTCCTGCAGCTCCACCCGTGGGCGACGCTCGCACGCGCAGAAGGCGAGCTCCAGGCGCCAGACAAGAAGCAGCCGCACGCCGACGAAGAAGCGCCGCTTGTGGTAGCCGGCAGTGACGACCGCCCGCTGTCGTCGATCCAAGCGCCGGCGCCTGCGATCCCAGAGCTCACGCGGCGGGAGATTGTGCGGCACGTCTGGCAGTTCCTCGCGTGCCAACTCGTGCTCGCAGCCTTCTCGTTCGGCGTGCTCCCGTCGGTCATGTCGTACGTGTACCGGAAGTACGCGGTGCGTGGGGACTGGAAGCTAATGGCTCCATCAGCTATGACTGCGGTGGTTCAAGGCGGGTACAGTGTGCCTGCCCCCGACTCAGAGTGGCTGACTCTGTTCGGGTTATCGTAACTGCTGTAGCCACTTGACGACATGGAAGGCGCGACGTCGAGGTACCAGACGATCGCGAGTATCGCGTCGCTGATCCTCGACCCGATCGCTCGTATCTTGACCAGGTACCGTACTGTAGTGGTTGTCCAAAGGGGAATCGAAGGAGGCTGATGCTGCGGTCGTCGTTGTCTTGGAGCAGCTGGTGGCGCGTGTACCGCGTCCGGACCTTCACGTGCGTCTTGCTTGTCGTCGCAGTGATGCTGTTGACGTTTGCGCTCGTCTCGAAGCCGTTCCTGAGTGGCCCATCGACACCGAACGGCTACCTCCTGCGTACGTCGCATACTGGGTCGAGTGTGAACCCACATAGAGTGCTAATGTGGTTGTGTGTGTGCTGTCCAGCGCTCTTGAGCCACATCCTGTACCTCGGCGCGTACGCGTACACGCAGACCATGATCTTCTTGACACTCAAGCGCGAGAGCAGTGCGTCGTTGTGGCGTAGACCGTGTCTCTGTTGTGGGAGTGTCGATCGGCTCTATCCTCTCTCTGACGCTCACTCACTGCCTTCTCTCTTGACTGTGGTGTGGTGTGGACGAAGCAGATCAGTTCAACAGCGAGTACGCGCACGTGGTGTACCAGTGGAGCGGCTTCTGCACGCAAATCGGCGCATTCACGGGCACGATCATCATCTTCCCGCTCGTGTTCTTCAACGAAGAGATTTTCCTCCAGTGAGGACGCGAGAACGAGCGAACGAGACTTCGGTCGTCCTCCTACTTGCGCACGGGAGACTGGAGACTGGAGACTGGAGACTGGAGACTGGAGACTGGAGA
>JAASGD010000674.1:0-17985 GCA_023334115.1 Globisporangium megalacanthum
CTGCTGGTGGTGCGTAGTAAGCGTGTTGAGCGTACGGCAGCGAGTAATAGGCGGCTTCGCTGTACGCATCCGCAGCACCAGCGCTCTCGCTCGCGGGATGGTGGTGGTGGTGGTGGTAGTCGTAATTGTGGTGGTCCATCGTGCTGCTGGCGTACTGGTGGTGCGCAGTCGCAGCAGGAGCGTGGAGCGGGTGGTGGTCGAGCATCGCTCCAGGCAGCTGCTCGTTCGGTCCGGGATGCATGCGAGTTGGTTGTGGTGATGATAGCGGACGCTAGTGAAAGGCTAGGAGGGTGGGTATGGGGTGGAAGCTGCGAACGAACGAACGAACGCGGTGGTGACCTCGGCAGCGGCGATCTTTTCAGCAAATGGCAGTCCTCAAGGAAATCGCGGACGCGTTCAAGGAAGTGCTCGTCGTTCGCTCACCACTGTGACGCGAGGTCCCAGCGCAACGCGCGTCGGAAGGAACTGAAGACCGTGGCGGCGCAAGAGCGGCAATGACATGATGAATGACTGGAGAGGCAACCTGGAACTGGCTGCGTTGCTTGTTCTGGTTTGGTTTGGTAAGAGATCAAGCCAAGTCGATCTGCGACATGCCGTATTCCCAGCCGGTATTTTACCGCGGTTTTTGTTGCACAGGTGCGTAGAAAACGGACGTGCGAGCGGACAACCGCGCCGAACGAAATTCTCCCGGCATTATTTCACGCCCGATTGCTGGATTTGTGGGCTGGCTATCGCTTCGACGTCGTGTTCCCCACTTCACGCTGGCGAAGCTGTGTTCCCCCTTGACAGCCCTTCCTTCCTCCCCCTTGCCTGTCCACGAAAGACTGGCACGATTGATCTCGAAGAGACCACGACATGCCAAGTCGCAAGCCCCAACGTGCACTTGCTGCTGCAAATGAGAAGCCAGTGTGCGAGTGTGTGTGTGCGTGTGTGTGCGTTTGTAAACGCGAAAGGCTTGCCAACCACCAACTGGCATCGGAGACCATCACGGCCAAAGCGGCCGGTTTGGCCATCACAACAATCGAATCGCGATGCTTTCCCTGCCTTCTTTCGCATGCAACTCGCTTTTTCGGTTGAGTGGGAGTGAGCGCGAGCATCATCTCCATGCTCAAACAGTACTGTACGCACCCTGCTCAATCGCGCGTCGTTGAGCATCACTGTCAAATGTGCATGGCTTCTACAGCGTGACCTTTCTTACGAATGGGAACTCGTCCTATCGAGTCAAAACTGGCGCTCGTGTCCGACTCAGCTCGCTCGTCCAAGTCACGCAAAGATGCGGTTGTCATCTTCGCGCGAGTCTCGCTACCTTGGTAAAGTCTGGTTGAGCCTCTCACCCACCCACCCACCACCTCCTGAAGTTGTTCGCTCCATTATCCACTCGGATGTGTGCTGCCACAACGACTTGCACAAGACGCTAGGAAGAAGCCAACAACCAAGAGCGAGCGAGCGTACGCAACATGCACAACAGAGAGCGCCCTTGCGCTTGGCTTGGTTTGCACGCTGAGGCACAGAAACCAATCATCATCACGCTGGTTGTTGGTGTGCGCCGGTACCAGCTGGTGCGAGCTATCCGCCGCCGCGTGCGCAAAATGCAAGATTCGAGCAGCGCAAAAAGCTCGCGTGTTCGCTGTCGTCCTCGTTGTTGTCGCGAGGTTCAAGCGTGCGCGCCAAGAGACAGCACCGACCAATCCAAACGTGCTGCTCTTCGATCGATTGGAGGCGCTGAGATCGTCGAGAGCGAGCGGCCCCGCGCGCGCGCTGCTTGCTTGCCGAGATCTCATTAATTTTCTTACTCCAAGAGAATGCCGCCAAAAAGAAGAACGGCAAATTTCCAGTTTGCGTGCAGGTCGACAGGTTCGAACCAGCGCTTTGGCTTTGCGGAGGCGCACGCCCCGTGTGCGCTCGGTATCGAGTCTCGACAACTTGTGCGTTCCAGCAGAAAATTTCTTTTGTGTCATCCCGCCCAAATCCAAACTGAAAGGATGCCAAATTCTGTGATAAAGATGAGGGAGCGCGCCGTTTATGCACTCATATGATGTCAAATTGGTCGGTAAATTGGTTGGCGTCATTATTTCATTTGAATTTGGTTTTGGTCGAAAATGCCTGAAAAGAAGCTTGAAGATCGTATGGATGAAAATTTTCCAGATGGCGCGAAAGCGTGTTCAGGGACGGACTATCCAATGCGATTGCGATTAGCGATTTCGTCAAGTGGACTATTTCCCTTGATTATTTCAGCACTCACCTCCAATCAAAGACTCCAAAGCATGTGGTTGTGCAGGGGAATTGAACTGTTGAGCTCTGGTTGGCGGGTTGTCAGTCACTGCGCGTATGCGCGCACCGTGGCAGTGTGGCAACGCCACGCAAAGGCGTCCTTTGAACCCTCAATGGCTTCGCGACACGAGATACCGTGGCCCGTACATGCTTCCAAGCAAGACTCGCACGAAAATCAAAGACAGTTCGCAGAGAAGTCAAAGTTCCAATCCGCATGGACGATAGCGGTGGCGGCACAAGTGGACCAGACACACGCATCCACAAGTAGACGCGAAGAGCGTGGGTGCGTGCGAGATCGGAGTGATTGCACTTGCAGTCGCAACTTGCGGTTGTTCCTGGGACGTTTACGGCCAACTGAGGTGATTGCGAAAGGTGGACGGAAGTGAAGTGGTGCACTCATTGGTCTGACTCGGCCCCGCTCACTTGGAAGGCGCGTCGTGCTTCATTCTCGCTTCGTTCCCCAGCTTTTAAGTGTTCTCAGGCGCCACGCGCGCGACAACATCGCCCCAAGGTGTAGCCCCAGCATATTCAGTAAAACGCTCATGAAAGTGCGGCGAAGTATGCTGCTCTTGACTTATGCTTGCTGCCACTTTGACTCAGGCGGCTCATGGAACGCCTCATAGCTCAGACACACACGCTTTTACGCTGGCAAAGAGAGCTGCCACACTTGCAGTCAACGTTGCATTCACAACGTTGACTGCCGTACCCGATCAACATGAAGGTCGACTGGCTCGTTCTGGCGTGCTGCGTGGTGTCGGGTGTCATTTCGCCGCGAGAATCACTGTTTCGGCTTCAACTTGCTTGAGATTTTGTGTGACGGAAAAGATTGATACTGGAAGAAGAAACATCTGGACGAAGGGTTTAAAAGCTCCACCTGCTTGTCATCGCGCTGGTCATCGTTGCTGCTTACCAACTTGCTGACAAAGTCTCGGTGGCAGTTGCAACACGAACGCGGTACACATCCCGTTGCTCTCACAGCACCGATCGTGCTTCGACGATTTCGCTTCGCTTCGACAACTTCGAGGCTTCCTGTCTTGTCTGGCGGTGCAACAGGACCAAGCGAACTCCTTCATTTCGGCCAAATCAATCAAAATACTTGGAATCCCGCTTCGCCACTACTTGCATGTTCATCAACTTCGAGATCCGTGAGCGCTAGTGTGAGAGCAAGGTGGAAGCTCCGTTGGATATTAGCTTGGATTGAAGGCGATGCGAAAGCAAGCAGTGTCTGCCTATTGTTCAGGTCGTTGAAGCGAAGAGCTTGAGGTTGGGAATCCCAACTTGGGATTGACTGGCGTGGTAAGAAGCGCATACTGTAGCCAGTCGATCACCAAGGACGACAATGTTGACCTCACATGGCTTCCTCGAGTTCACCCGCGAGCACGCTCACGCCGTCCAGTGCCAGGGTGTCCGCAGCGCATGAGCGCTGAGGCCGGAGGGTGACGCTGTTCGACAAGAAATTTTGTCACAAGTTACCAATCAGGGCACTTTCGCCATTTGCGCATGACTGGCTTTTTACGCGTTTCTCAACTCGTAAAAAGTCTTTCAGCTCGTAAAAAAGGGTCCAATTCCTCTTTTTACGAAGATCGCACTTTGATGGTGATCGCACACACGCATTGTGAGATTCGCCCACTTGAAGCTCGCAAGATCGTCGGTGTCGCACCAATTCCCCCAGCTCCAGCAACCACCATGAGCGCCCCCGAGCCGATCACGTGCAAAGCCGCTGTGTGCTGGAACGCCAAGGAAGACTATGTCATCGAAGATGTGATCGTCGGACCGCCGCGCGCGGGCGAGGTGCGCATCAAGATCCTCGCCACGGGCGTGTGCCACACGGACGAGTACACGCGCTCGGGCGCCGACCCGGAGGGCGTCTTCCCGTGCATCATGGGACACGAGGGCGCCGGTGTGGTCGAGAGCGTGGGCCCGGACGTCACGAGCGTCAAGGTGGGCGACCACGTCATCCCGTGCTACACGCCGCAGTGCCGCAACTGCAAGTTCTGGTGCGTAAGAGCGAATGAGTGGTGGTGCTGGCTGGTTGGTGCCAGCTGTCGACAGGGGAAATGCGGTGTGTGTGGGGAGAGACACGCGATGTATCTAACGTGAGTGCTTTCCATGTCCCTGTGGCTCGGTGGGCGAGCAGCAAGTCGTCGAAGACGAACCTCTGCTCGGTCATCCGCTCGACGCAGGGCAAGGGTCTGATGCCGGACGGCACGTCGCGCTTCACGTGCAAGCGCAACGGCGAGGTGCGCTCGCATTGTGTTGGTGTAGCGCTGCTTACGATTGGTGGCTGACGAACATTGACTACCGCGCATCTCAATCGAGTAGACGCTCTTCCACTTCATGGGCACGTCGACCTTCTCCGAGTACACTGTGCTGCCAGAGATCTCGGTCGCCAAGGTGAACGCTGCGGCACCGCTGGACAAGGTCTGTCTGCTGGGCTGCGGCATTACAACGGGCTTTGGCGCTGCGCTGAACACGATGAAGGTCGAGAAAGACTCGACAGTCGCTGTCTTTGGGCTCGGCGCCGTCGGCCTTGCCGCCATCATGGGCTCGAAAGCCGCTGGTGCACGCCGCATCATTGGCGTGGACATTAACCCCAAGAAGTTTGCGGTCGCGGCTGAGTTTGGGGCGACCGAGTTCGTGAACCCGAACGACCACCCGGGCAAGCCGATCCAGCAAGTGCTGATCGACATGACGGAAGAGGACGGCTTTGGTGGACTCGACTACACGTTCGAGTGCATCGGCCTCGCGAGCACGATGCGCGCAGCGATCGAGTGCTGCCATAAGGGCTGGGGCCAGTCGTGTATCATTGGTGTCGCGGCGTCGGGTGTTGAGATCACGACGCGGCCGTTCCAGCTTGTGACTGGCCGTCGCTGGGCGGGCAGTGCGTTTGGCGGGTACAAGAGCCGCGACGACGTGCCAGTGCTCGTGGAGAAGTACTTGAACAAGGAGCTCAAGGTCGACGAGTTCATCACGCACAAGTTCGACCTCTCGCAGATCAACGACGCGTTCAAGGCGATGCACCACGGCGACGTACGTCGTCTCTCTCTCTCTCTCGTGGTTGTGGTTGTGTGATGTATGGAAGCTGACGCGTGTGTCCTTTGCCATGCATTCCACCAGTGCATCCGTGCGATCATCTACTTCCACGGCGTCCCGAAGTAGGCGCCAGCAGTGCGCAGTGTGGGTCCGAACGATTGAGATCTGTTGCCTCCTTTGCTTCGGTGGCTGCTATTCCGCCATCCGTATTCCATACACTCGAATTGGTCACTGCTTCTTCGTATTTGTTTGCTTGCGTCCGTGGTTTGCGTCTGTGAGCATTGAGCTTGTGTCCACAGATCGATCGGGATTGGACTCGCTGGCGAATCCGCCGATTGGACGCACCTGCGCAGTCTCTGCTCGTCCAGTGGTGGTGGGTGAAGGCGCATCTCAGGCTGTTGGGTGGTTGAGTGGAGCAAAAGAGCACTGAAGATTGGACCTGCGCAAGATGATAGATCTCTGAAAGTGATGCCTTTCAAGGCTGTGTACTCCGCAACTGTACTTATTCAAAGTATGCTTTGCTGCACTTTTCAAATCTTTGCAAACCTCGATACATCCGTGATGTTGGGATCCTTCTGAAACGACCACAAGAAAAAGCGCGAGCTAAAGATACCGCTGGAAGCAAAAAGCTGAAAAGGCAGCAAGAAAGGAGCGCCAGAAGCGCAAGACCGAGAGCCCGCACTCGGGGCACTCGAGAATCCGCCTCGCAACCCGCAAGCCGCACGCTTCCTCCAGCAGCACCACACACTTTCTTCTTCACCACCACACAATGAGCGTCCAAGCCAAGCCGGGAGACAAGGTCGTGCTCGCGTACAGCGGCGGGCTCGACACGTCGATCATCCTCAAGTGGCTCGTGAACAAGGGCTTCGAGGTGATTTGCTACTGCGCGAACGTCGGGCAGCACGGCGAGGACTACACGAAAGTGCGCGAGAAAGCGCTCGCTCTCGGCGCCAGCAAGATGTACATTGAAGACCTGCGCGAAGAGTTCGTGAAGCACTACATCTTTGAAGCCGTGAAAGCGAACGCGATCTACGAATCGCGGTACTTGCTCGGCACGTCGCTCGCGCGGCCGGTGATTGCGAAGAAGCAAGTGGAGATTGCGCAGAAGGAAGGCGCGTTGTACGTTGCGCACGGCGCCACGGGCAAGGGCAATGACCAAGTGCGCTTTGAGCTCTGTGCGCAAGCGCTTGACGCGCGTCTCAAGACGATTGCGCCGTGGCGGGACGCCGAGTTCATTGAGCGCTTCAAGGGCCGTGCAGACCTGATCCAATACGCCAAGGAGCAGAACATCCCGATCGACGCGACGCCCAAGGCGCCGTACTCGGTCGACGAGAACCTGTACCACACGAGCTACGAAGCCGGCATGCTGGAAGACCCCATGACGGCGCCGATGGTCGAGATGTTCAAGATGACGGTCGACCCGAAGGTCGCGCCGGACGCCGCTGAGCACGTTGCGATCCGCTTTGAAAAGGGCGTGCCAGTGGGCGTCACGAACGTCTCGGCGAACACGGCAGAGCTCACGGACGCACTGCCGCTCTTCCTCGAGCTCAACCGGCTCGCGGGCAAGCACGGTGTCGGCCGCATTGACATTGTCGAGAACCGCTTCGTGGGCATCAAGTCGCGTGGCGTGTACGAGACGCCCGGCGGCACGATCCTCCGTGCCGCGCACCTCGACCTCGAGGGGCTCTGCATGGACCGGGAGGTGATGAAAGTGCGCGACTCGCTCTCGGCCAAGTTTGCCGAGTTCTGCTACAACGGCTTCTGGTTCGCCCCGGAGATGGAGTTTGTGCGCAACGCGATCGACTTTTCGCAGCGCAACATCACGGGCACCGTCCACCTCGAGCTCTACAAGGGCAACGTGACGGTGGTTGGCCGCGAGTCGGCGTTCGCGCTCTACAGCGCGGACCTCGCGAGCATGGACCAGGAGGGCGGCGGCGCTGACTTTGACTACAACCCCGCGGACTCGCAGGGCTTCATCCGCATCAACGCGACGCGCTTGAAGGCGTGGAACCGCCGCGTGCTCCCTCAGTAAAGTTATTACCGCCAGTAGTGCGTCTCGGGAGCGTGCGACCGGAGCAGCGTGAAGCAGCTAGCGTGTGTGAGCTGGTGCTTTGAGCCCTTTCCTTCCTTCCCCCGAACTCATTTGAATCCGAGAGTCGGCTTTTCTTCGTGCGTCATTGTGTCATGGTCGATCATGTTGGTAGTTGGTACAGTCTGCAACGAGGTGACCGCTGCCTGACTGCTTGCAGTGCTTGGCGGTCTGCTGCTTCGTGTGTCAGAGTTTCTCAGCCACTCACTCGACTGACTTCAAGATCCCTTCTGATCTGATTGTTTGCACAAACTCTCGACACGAAACGAGGTGGACAACACCACTTTCCTTTGTAAATCGTTTGGTCAAATGATTCTATTATCGTCCTTCCTCTCCGTGCATCATGATATAATGGGTATTTAACACCCAGTCTCTGAGTCAACCAGGCCGAATTTTGAGTAAAATACAGAAATATGAAAAGAGAGTGGCTTTTGGCACAATCCAGGTCCAAAGGGATTTTCCGGAACGCTCCAGGAACGTTCACTATTTGTACCACTCTTTTGAAGCTTTATCCGGCAAGCGGCAGGTATACCCGGGGGAGGAATACCGGAGGTATACCTCCGGCGGTTGGTTTCCCGCCACTCATTCCCTCCCCCTCATTTCGAAACCCGACTCAGCAAGCGAACCCGAACGAACGCGGCACGCGCAGGTATGAACAGCTTTTGTATGCGAGCTCTTCTGGATGGACGTAGGCGACTGACAAATGACGTGGCTGTGTACGTGCGTGTTGTGTACGCTTGCTGCGCCAGAACCATGGTGCGAACAAAGATGGTGCGCCGGCGACATCGATACGACGAGCACGAGCGTAACACCAGACGCCCGCTGCAGTGAAAGCGTGCGGCTCTGACGTCGTCGTCGTCGTCGAAAGCGCAGTCGGCGTCGTCAGCAATATCTGCGGCATCGTCGCTAGCCTCACAGCCGTCTGAGTCTGACGGCAACCTGGTTCCCGCGATTGAACTCCCGGCCACGACGACTGAGATCGCTTTGAGACACGGGACGTGCAAGGCGGCGCCGGAACCCGAGCAGCGCGAGTTCGTATCTTGGAGCGACTTCACGGAGTACATGAACCTCTACATGGCGAAGACATACCAGGTACGCCACGCGTGCTCGCTGTGGCGCTACCGTTCGTCGCTGACATGTGTTTGTGCGTGGCGCCTCGTAGTTGCTACAACTGCGAACGAGCATGAACGTGGACCAACGCAACAAGCGCATCAAGGCGGTGCAGGCGCCCACGGCGCTCCCGATCCCAGAGGCGTGGAAGTTCTACTCCAAGATGTTCATCTGTACTCACTCGGGCGGGTACGAGTACCGAGGGAAGGGGAAGTGAGCGCGGTAGGAGACGCGGCCGATCGACTGCGACGCTCGTGTATGTGTCCGTGCTCTCCAATGCCGTTTGTGTGTGCGCTGGCGGTTTGGGTGGCGTGCGAGTGGTTTGTATTTGGCGAGTGGTTTGTATGTGTGTCTTGTGAGTGGTTAGATGTGAGTCGGCTTGTATGAGTGGTTTGAGAGTGCATTGGTAGTCTCCAGTGTGGTTTGAGAGATCGTTGGACTTGTGCGGTGTGATTTGACTGTCAGAGTGTAGATTGTGCGTGGATTGTCTTGATTGCGTTCAGATTGTACTTGGATTGTGCTCGGATTGTAGCATTTGAGTCTGGATTGTCATTGGATTGTGCTCGGATTGTATGGTATTGAATGGAATGTGAGTCCACTGGCGTCGAAAGTCTCTAAGCATCGTCTCTTTGGTTTTTGAACGCAGATACTTGCTGTGGTGAAAGAGCGAGGCGACAGGTGGCGAGTGGTTGTGACAAAAGCCGTTACGACACACAACCACGACGTGACAAGACAAGTCTTCAACTCGTACTCGTCGACAAGAATGGGGCTCTCCGAGGACGCGATCTAGACCGTGGACCTGCTTCGCAAGAACGGCGCACGGTCGAAGGCGATCAGGGCGTACATATCGGAGAACACCAGCGTGTCGCCGACGATAAAAGACATTGCGAACCTCGTCGAGCGGCTCAAGTCTCGCAATACTGGCGGTCGGTCAAGCGCCCAGCGGCTGCATCAGTGGATGAAAGACTTCTGCGAGACCGACGCGGGCAATGTAGGACGGATCTTCACGGCCAAGATCGGGAAGAAGGTGGGTGTATGCCAAGTGTGTGAATAGTGGACGTGGATGCAGTTAAACTTCAGCTACGCTGCGCTTGTCTTGTGTGGCAGAAATCGCCACTTTCATCACTGTGCTGACTTTGCACATGCGTGAGATCTTCTCTCGATTCCCTGAAGTCCTCCTGATTGACGCGACGGACGGGACCAATGCCTCCCGCTACAAGGTCTTCTCGTTCATGGCCCACGACGTGTTTGGCCGCGTGCAGTACGTACAGCACGCAATCATCCACAACGAGCGCACTGAGACTTTGACAACCACTGTCGAGACGTTCAAGCGCAACAACCCCGATTGGACGCGTGTGCAGAGCGTGGTCGTGGATGAAGACTTCACGGAGATTAGCGTGCTCAGGACGTGTCTTCCCGGCGCACGCATCCTACTCTGCCAGTTCCTCGCAATCAAGTGGCTGCGCGAAGAGGTGGCAAGCGGCAGGTACCGGTTCTCAGCCTGGCAGAAGGACTGGTTGAATGGCCCCGTCGAGCTGCTGGTGTACAAAAGGACAGAGTTCGAGTACACCAAGCACCACGAATACATGCGGTTTCTGTTGCGAGTACCCGAGACTCCGGAGTGTCGGGCGACAAGCCAGGACGAGCGACAGGAGAGTGGAGATTGTCGTGACACAATCCGAGCTGGCGGTGCTGTCGATCCCTTTGGCGCTGCTTTACCCGAACGCAGTGACACTGCCGGGCACAGCGACTTTGAACGCAACTTTACCGCGAACTGGGACTCCTGCCGCGACATGTGGTGCTCGTAGACTTGGCAGAGTGCGCTTTCCCTTGGTGGCAACACCAACAACCGTCTCGAAGCGTCGTGGAAGCACCTCAAGCACGTCGTGAGCTCGCTCATGTCGGTGAACGAGTGTATCGCTGCCATAATGGCGTACCAGACGGTCATCGAAAAGGACTACACGACGAAGTTGTTCAAGCTCGCCGTGGTTTGGAACTCGACCTACGACAGCGAGATGGCGCGCGTGGCGAACATAGTGAGCAAGCACGCGTGTTGTTTGATCTATGGCGAGTATGCGTACGCCACCGGCCGCGCGAAGTACCAATACTACGAGGCGCTACCCAACATCTACTTCCTCAAGTCGGTGGCAGCAAACGACGACGCGCGGGACGAGCCGAGTGCCGAGTACGCGGTCGAGAAGTCGTCGTGGACTTGCTCGTGTCTCTTCATGTCGACAAGGCTGCTACCGTGCCGACACGTGATCTACATTCGCACGAATATTGGTGCTGAGTCGCGCATCCCAGTGGTGCTGCATCCGCGGCGGCTCCTGTCGACTGATCGCTCGCAACAAGCAGTGAACTTACCGCCGGTTGTTCCGTTTATGGAGGCCAGTGTCGCCAAGTCCAAGAAGCTGCCTTGGGACCAGAACAAGAAGTACAAAGCCGCCAGTGAGATCGCGACGCGCATCTGCCAAGCTTGAGCGAGCTTGGCATAACGGCGCCCAAGGACGGGCTGGCAACATTGAGTCATCTTGACTCGATTGTCTCGAAGAACAGGCTAGCAGATGCAGCTCGCGCTCTTCAAGCGGTTCGCGGTCTGCAGTCGCAAAGTTTCGGCAGTTAAAGCAAAGATGCAGGTGCACTTGAGGTGTCGTCAGGCCACGTCGAGACTGTGGCACTTCACTCTCTTGACCCGCCGCCTCGGGATCCTGCGCCGCCTTCGTAGCAGATTGTCGATCGACAATCCGAGCCCCACGCCAGCATCCCGGTGATTGTCCAACAACAATCTGCTTCCCGGAGCCACAGCCAGAGGGACAGATCTTGAACAACATGGAGCCGCTAACGACTCAAGAGATCGTCATTGGTGAAGCCCAAGTCACCACTCAGGAGCTAGATGACATGGCGGCCGAGGACCTCGACAAGGCTCCGGACTACGATATCGAAGCACCTCCTAAAAGTAGCGGCCGGCCGAAGATCACTGCTGCTGTTCCGAAGGCGACGGTGACCAGCAATATGGAAGCATCTCGCGACGCATCGAGCAAGCACCACGACGATCTCAGCCTGGCGACTGTGGGATAGGTTCTAGCAGGTGAGGCGGCGTACTAGTCGGCCTCCTCTGTTCTTCGCGAGTTCGACGTCTACCGGCTACCAAGAGAGGTCAAGTATGTCCAACCGATCAACCTCAAGAAGACCAAGTAAGTACCAATCGAGACCAAGCACATCACGCAGATCCTTCCTCTCCCGGTTCTTAAGCTGTGTGGCGCAGTGAAAGTCAAGCTGCAAAACAGGACAGCAGGGCTCGCGGAAGACCAGATTGCAGTGGATTTGGCTGGAGCTGCGCTGTTCAATCGCGAGGCTCTACTGCTCATGCCGAAGCGACACAAAGCCGTTGCGATCTGCGAGAACGTGGACGTGGCTGTCGAGTGGTGTCACGAAATCGACTGCAGTGTCGCAGACCGTTTCCATCCACACAACAAGACGAACGACAACGACAACATCAAGGACACTTTGCACCGGATGCCACTGCTGACAGAGGACGCAGGTATCCTCGACTTTATTGGCAAAACGGCTCTCAGTGACTTTGCCGTCGACACCGCGCTACAAAAGGTGTTCTCCGACAGGTCTGACGTTGCTCTTTTTCCAGCGCAGATGAACATCGCGGTAGCACCAACAGCTAGACACTCATGGCTGCAGCACCAGCTGACCGAGCACACCAAGTTCGTGCTCGTGCCGCTCAACCTCGGCAACAGCGACTGGTGTTGTGCGCTCGTCCACGTTGACAGACGTGAGGTTCTGGTGTACGACTCCATGGCGTCCAGCTGCACAAACCAAGCGAAGAGCGTGGCGGAGCGCTAGATGCCAATCTTCTGCAGCACGTTCAAATGCACGTTTCAGCTGCGGGTGACGGAAGCGAGCGCCGGCGTCCAGAGCGACAACTACAACTGTGGTGTCTTCATACTCCTTATGACAGAGGAGTTCGTGCGCGGACATCGCGTCGGGCTCGTCAACAAGCACGCTCTTCAGTACCTACGCTATCGATATCTATGCATGTGTTTATAAGCTGAATGTAGCAGGATGCACGTTTTCGATGCAAGGGTCTCTGTGCGCATATCACTGCCAGGTGCTGGGGCACAACTTGCTGTGAGCGCTCGTTCAATCTAGAGCTCGAACGCCGTGTTCGCTGTGATGTTGTTGACAGCCGTGGTGTTGTTGACAGCGGTGGTGTTGTTGACAGCCAACAGAGTGGCTTCAGCGAGTTAGTTTGTGAGTTCTCTTGGTTTCGCTATGGAGCTATGGGCTGCGAAATGACTCAGATTCACTATTGATCACGAGGCTGCAGAACGACTTGGTTTCACTATGCCGTCAATTGACTTGGTGAAAATCGCACTCGAGCGCGCGAATCGGTTTAGACGGGTTTATGGTCGGGGGCATTTGACTTGAGCACAGTATAGACCTCGTGGGTGGCCGCAAGCCAGTGCGCCTGGCTATGTCCAGCTCTTCGAGGCTATGCGGATGTACGTCGGCGGTGGTATACACCCGTCACTGGCTCCTCTCCGCAGATTAGCGCGGATTGTGCGTGGATTGTGCGGGATTGTCGAAGTCGGTGCATAGCCGGGACAGGGGATGCTCTGGATTGTCCCAACAGGACTTGCCATATGAAAAACTAAAATCAAGATGACGTGGCTATGAAGCCATGTCATCTTGATTTTAGTTTTCAAGGGAAAATGACGAAAGCTGCCTATTTTGACCTGTCATTTGACATTTCGAGCTAAAAAAACCTCTTTATAGCCCACAACACAGGTTTTGTCACGATATTCTGGAGTAGGCCGTTTCTGGAAAATGGCGACCCTGGCACGCGACGGCGTCACGACCACCAGTCGAATGACACCATCCACCAGGCCAGTTGTCTCAGTTTCAACTGCGAGTGAATCGAAATTAAATCCGCCCTCAGCGCGAACCAGCAAACCCAAGCACATATTTTTTTGAGAGGATAGTGTACATTACAAGTAAGATAGGGAGGACTGGTGAGCTATCCGAGTCCGCTAAATCTCCTACCAGAACGTCGTCTGCTACCCTGGACACCAAAGACTACACGTCCGGTGCTTGTACCACGTCCGTCACAGCTGTCCTGTGCCGGTCTGGCCGCTGCGACGAGCTGGAGTTGTGGGGGTCGAAACGGAGGTCATGCGCAAAAAGGGACAAGAGCTCTCCGTAGAGGTCGTGGATGTGGGTGTCTGGAGCGTCGAAGTTGAACGCTCGGGTTTGCACGTCGATCCATCGCGAAATTCGCGAGTTTGTCGGCGATTTTGTGCTCGCGGTAAGTGTGTCGGAACTTGAAGGCACGCCTCCGCTCCATCAACTCTTGAGCTTGTCGGTGCTGTGATCGTAGGTGCTTCGCGAAGACGCCTGCCGACCCGTTCATGTGGTGTGTGATGAGCTGCGAATCGCCGATGATGATGATCTCGTCCAGCGACCGCGCGTCCGCTTCTGCTAATCCCAAGCAAAGTGAAGCGTGCTCGGCTCGATTGTTCGTGCTCTTGTCGCCGAGAAACTCGTAAGCAGCCCACCTCATCCTCCAGGGTCCGATCCCATGGTGAATCAGTACTGCTCCAGCTCCAGTGATGCCAGGATTTCCTCTCGATCCGCCATCGAAGTAAAGGCGCCATTCTCCTTGCGTGTCCACCAGCCCCCCGCTTGGCTCCACTGGGGTGTCAGAACTGAAAGAGCCACGGATGAGATCGTAAACAGCTCGCGCGTCGTGGTTGCGCTTCCCGCGCGCATACTCATCGAGTGTTGCCATCGCGCCTTGGATCCGTAGGAACACTGCTCCCTCCTTCTCAAAGATCGGGCGATGTTCGCCGCTGAACACCTCGTCGCACCGGTATCGCCACAGCTGTCGCGTTGTGATCGCGCAGATCGCCTTCCACGCTTGCTGGAACGCGGCCCTGTGTGCTGGCAGTACTTGCCGTACTCGCTCAAGCAAAGCTTTGCGTACGACAAACGGCACGCGCGGAGCCCAACGTCCGAGCACTGCTTCGTGATAGTTGTCGTGATCTGTTGCCGATAGCAGAGACCGTGTCCAGGCTCTCAGCACCGACGCCCACACTCGTCTCGCCACACCGCATTGCCAAAGTAAGTGCGGCAGTGAATCTCTCTCTTGTTGTCCACAATCGTCGAGTGGGCATGACGGTCGTTCCGTGCTGTCGGTTCGAAAGGTGTTCACGCCTCCGATCCGCATACGGTAGAGAAAGAATGCGTTCTGCGCTGACAGTGTCCGCGTTCTGCAGTGCCAGGCGCTGAAGGAGACCTTGTCCATTGCTGCAGCGGCGACTTCGTCGTGCCTCTATCATGTCGCTTGTCGATGTGCCAGTTTTGCCGGTCCCACAGACGGCGTGCCCAGACGTCGTAGCGACTTCTTGAAGCTCCCGCACCGCGTCTTGAAACGACCAAACTGTGCTGTGAGTCGTGATCGGTAGTAGAACTTGGAGTCGTCCGGCATGGGGAAGCCGTGAGTGAGTGGGTGGGCCTGGACACAGATCATCGGTTCCTCGTCCCTTGGCTTCGGTAAGACCGTGTCGGCGTCTCTGAGAGTGGGCTGCGTATTGGGACCTGAATAACGAAGCGTCAAGTCACCTCGTGGGTCCCAGCTGCGCAGCTCGTCGCCGTCTTGCTCCCACGTCCTCGACTGCAAAGCTGGCTGTGCCGCAAACACGACTGGTGCCTGGGGATCCAACAGTGGATTGTGAGAGTCGAGGGCTGGGTCTTGGATGAAGAGCAGCTTAATGTTGCGCTCTTTCCGTGCTCTGCTCCAGTGCAGCGGTAAGTCAGTGTAGAAATGGTAGGTGTGCCGTGTCACTGGTGTGTATCTCGCGACGCGTCCAATCCAGTCGGGATCGCTCTCGTGTGCGGGTACGTGCAGTCGGCGCCCTGTCTCGTCTCTCAAGAGCCTGTTGTGCGAGAGTGCCAGCTTACCCCAGAGTTGTCTGAGTGGCCAGGGGACTCTCGCGTACCAGCGTGCTTGCAACGCGTCCCCTTCGGCCCGATACTTGGTCGTGATGCGGCAGACCCCGGCATCGGTCGTCGACCATTCCACCTGGCAGTGCGCGTAGAGCGACTGTAGGAGCGGCTGTGGTAACAGAGCTCTGAGGTCGCTGCATCCCATCTCTGTGTACAGGTAGTGCTCCATCTTGCGCCGACCCTGGTCCCAGGGTCGGTTCTTGCTGACATGGGCTGGTGCTGTGGTTCTCTTGGCGTCAGCTAGAGTGGCGAGTTGAACTCTATGTCCGACGACTTCTGTCGTGTTTCTCCGGGCTGGTGCCTCATGAGGGTCTCTGCTAGCAGTCGGTACTTGTCTTGTGCCCGAGTTCCCCACCGGAAGACTCGTTTCGCGGCAACTATATCCAGCTCGTGTTCGATGTTGACCAGTCCCATGCCACCTTGTCCTTTCTTCAGTTCCAGCACCGAGCTGGTGATGGGGCGCCGCGACGAGCCTTGGTCTGTAGTGGTACGACCTTCCCAAAGGAAGGTAAACATCAACCGCTTGAGCTCCGCTACTTGAGACGGCAATGGCGCGAAGAACTGCCCAGTGAAGGTGACTCCAGCGAGGAAAACCGATCGCAAGATCAGCGCTCGTCCTGGCATAGTGGTCGTGACTCTGCTCGCGATGCCCAGACGTGTCCTGAGGAGGGAGATCCGACGATCCCAATTCACGCGTTCCAGGGGCCCTGTCCCGACGAGTAGGCCGAGGTACCTGGCCGTTTCTCCGTGGCGCAAAAACGGGAATCCGCCGTACGCTGTGGCCGTGCGAGCCACATTCAGCCAGATACCAACGCATTTCTTCGGTTGGACGACGAGACCCGAGGCGAGTCGGAACTTCTCGAGTACCTCCACGCAGTGGCGCAGGTCGCTCGCCTGCCGTAGAAAGATCGTCGAGCTGTCAACAAAGCCTGCAAACACCTGAGTTGATCGCTCCTTCCCACTCGGAACCTGAGTCCTGCGATCTCGGGTTGCTGCTGGAACGAGTGTCCGAGCGTCTCGACCGCGAGAAGAAACAGGAGTGGGGCGAGGGGGCAGCCTTGCCGGATGCCTCTCGTAACTGCCACTGACCGCGACCATTCCCCGTTACCTGGAACTGTGCCGAGGTATGCGTGTGTAACGCTTCCACTAGCCGTACGAAGCCCTGTGAGAAGCCGTATCCTTCGAGCGCGACCAAAAGGAACGGCCTCTCGAGTGAATCGTCTGCTTTCGCGAAGTCGAGCATCAGTATCAGCGAGCTCTCTTCTTCAGATTCGTCTGGGTCGCAGTACTGGTGTAACAGCGACGCCTGCATGCCAATGGCGCTGTCCTCCAGCTGCCGCTCGCGGACGAACCCGTTCCGTTCTTCTCCAATCAAGTATGCAAAAAGCGCTGTAGTCGGGATGCAAAGAGCTTCGCAAAGATCTTGTAATCTGTGGAGAGGAGCGCGATTGGCCTGTACTCCATCGCGTCGTCCGAGTCTCCGTTTTTCCTCAGTGTTGCGATCACCGCTCTGTCAAAGACCGCTGGGAAAGAGCCTGCCGCCATGCACTTGTTGAACTCGTGTGCCAGAACCGGGGCAAGAGGTCCGCTGAAGTTTTTGAAGAACTCATTGGGCACTCTGTCGACTCCTGCCGCCTTCCCCCTGTCCATCGTCGCTATGGCGTCGGCTACTTCGCGTGCCGTTATTGGTATGTCGAGGCTCGCGTTCGCGTCTGCTGAAACTTGACGTAGCTGTCCAAAGTTACAATGGCCCCTGATCGCCTGCTGCCACTCCTCCTGGGTCCTATCGGGGTGAACGGCCTTGATCACTGGCGTCCAGCCGGCTGCCATTCTGTCCGCCAGCGAGCCGGCCTGTGGTAGGATCTCACTCCCAGCCCTGACCAATCTTGTGATGCTGTGGTCGGTCTGCCGCCTGAAGATCCGTTTGAAGAAACTCTTGGAGCCCAGCCAACCATCGCTCAGTACGTCTGCGAACTTTTGGCGCATACTCAGCAAGGCGCCTTCGACCGTTTTTGTCAACCCGTTCTGAGCCGACGCCGGTGAACGTCCGCTTACGAGCTTGTTTATTTCGCCGTCGTCGGGTTCTTCTTGTCGCCTTGTTGGTCCTTCTGGCTGCCTCGCGGAGATGGCGCTGAATATCGACCACCAGCTCTGCCAGTCCCTGGCTCCCCTGCTGTCCCCAGTCATGCGCTCGTATCATCCGTTCCAGCTCAGTGTGCAGTAGGCTCTTGAAGCACTCGGCTTGGTCACCTCGTATTGGGTACAGTGCCGGCGGCCCACATCTCACACGCGATGTCCCTGACCGCCGTAGTTGCAGTAGATACTCATAGTGATCCGAGTGGTTGACTGGATGACGAGCGCTTTGATGCTTTACCAGCTCCAGGTGGTCCCTCGAGATGTAGAACCTGTCCAGGCGCCTCCCATGCTGAGCAGAGCCGAATACTTCTCAATTTGCCGGCTACCCA
>JAASGD010000675.1:0-17984 GCA_023334115.1 Globisporangium megalacanthum
TGGGATTGAGCAACCGACCACACGAACAGGCGTGTTTTGAACTCCTCTTTCCGATTCTATCCTCTTTCTCCCCTGCCAAGGTTTTTGCAAAAGATATGACAGAGAAACAAATTTTCCAAGACTTTTGTCGCGCACTTTATTGTGGCATTTTACGTTGCGTGTGGCAGTTCAAAAAACTTGAGAACAAAAAAAAGTACTGTATCCTCATTTTAGCATTTGTCCAGTCGAAAAGTCGTGCTGACGTCGAGCATGCGAAATGACAACTTTGATGTGCATTGATTTGACCCAGAATTCCTGACCCCACAGTCGTCACACTAACTGTACCACCGCACGCGGCAACGCTGGCAATGGCGACGACGCCCGACGACGGGTCCAAGCGCGCCGACGACTCCAACGACGAGCGCGCGAAGACGCTCTTGGCGCGCGGCTCCCATGCGCTGTACGAAAACCTGTCTGGGAAGCTCGAGCCAGCACTCGGCCGCGCGCTGCCTCAGATGAACGTGCGCTTCAGCAACCTCTCGCTCTCGGCCGACGTCGTCGTGCTCGAGGACGACAAGTCCGAGCTGCCGTCAGTGCTCAAGACGTTCCGAAAGCACTTTACGACCACGAAGAAACACAGCGTCCGGAAGGAGATCTTGAAGAACGTGAGCGGCGTCTTCAAGCCTGGCACGATGACGCTGCTCCTTGGGCAGCCAGGTTCGGGCAAGTCGGCGCTCCTGAAGCTCCTGAGCGGCCGGTTCCCGACCGCCAAGAACATTACGGTGGAGGGCGACATTTCATACAATGGCGTCGCCCAACACCAGATCATCACGACGCTGCCGCAGTTCGTGGCGTACGTCGACCAGCGCGACAAGCACTACGCGTCGCTCACAGTGAAGGAGACTCTCCAGTTCGCGCACGCGTTCACCGGTGGTGAGCTGGTTCGACGCAGCGAGGAGCTGCTGTCGCACGGGACGCCAGAGGAGAACGCCGAGGCGCAGGCAGCTGTGACAGCCCTGTTCGAGCACTACCCGGACATTGTCATCCAGCAGCTTGGGCTCGAGAGCTGCCAGGACACGGTCGTGGGCAATGCGATGCTCCGTGGGGTCTCGGGAGGCGAGCGGAAGCGCGTGACGACTGGCGAGATGGCGTTCGGCCTCAAGTACGCGACGTTCCTGGACGAGATCAGCACGGGCCTCGACAGCGCCGCGACGTTCGACATTGTCCGCACGGAGCGCAGCGTCGCCCAGTTGCTGCACACGACCGTCGTGATTGCGCTCCTGCAGCCGACGCCCGAGGTCTTTGCGCTCTTTGACAACGTCCTGCTCCTGAACGACGGCCACGTAATGTACCACGGACCGCGGGAGGACGTGGTCGCCTACTTTGAACACCTCGGCTTTGTGTGTCCGCCACACCGCGACGTCGCTGACTACCTCTTGGACCTCGGCACGAGCCAACAGGACGCGTACACGTCAGCTCTTCCTCTAGGTGGTGCTGCTAGCCCCCATCCACGCCTCGCGAGTGAGTTCGCTGCTCTGTTTCGCCAGTCACCAGTTCACGCAGAGACGATGCGCGCACTAGAGACACCACCCGCACCAGACCTGCTAGCGACCGTAGCGCTGCACATGGACCCAACGCCAGCGTTCCACCAGTCGTTCTGGAGCAACACGCGCGTGCTCACGCGCCGCCAGCTGCTCGTGACGCGACGCAACACGGCGTTCCTCCAGAGTCGCGGCGTCATGGTCGTTGTCATGGCGCTCTTGTACGCGAGCACGTTCTTCGACGTGGACCCAGCGAACATGCAAGTGGCGCTCGGCGTCATGTTCCAGACGATCCACTTCCTCGCACTCGGGCAAATGGCCCAGGTCCCGACGTACATGGCCGCTCGCGACGTCTTTTACAAGCACCGGCGCGCCAACTTTGTCCGCTCGGCCGCGTACGTGGTCGCGAGCGTCGTGAGCCAGCTCCCGATCGCGCTCAGCGAGAGCTTCGTGGTCGGCTCGCTCGTGTACTGGCTGTGTGGCTTCGTGGCCTCTGCGTCGGCGTTTGCCGTCTTCATGACGCTGCTCGTCCTCACACACATGGCGCTCGCCGCGTGGTTCTTCTTTGTCGCGGCGCTCGCGCCCGACTTGCACATAGCCAAGCCGCTCTCGCTCCTCTCGATCTTCTTCTTCATGCTCTCGGGCGGCTTCGCGGTCGCCAAGAGCCGCATGCCCGACTACTTTGTCTGGATCTACTGGCTCAACCCGATCGCGTGGTGCTTGCGTGCCGTGGCGGTGAACCAGTACCGATCGCCCGAGTTCGACGAGTGCGAGTACGACGGTGTGGACTACTGCGCGCGGTTCGGAAAGCACATGGGGCAGTATCAGCTGAGTCTGTACGACGTCCCGGACGACAAGAACTGGGTCTGGCTCGGCATGCTCTACCTGGTCGCAGCTGCTGGTGTCTTCATGCTCCTCGCGTGCGTCACGCTCGAGTACAAGCGGTACGAAAGTCCGGAGCACACGAGCGTGAAGACCACGACAAAGGCCGCCGCCGTCGACAGCAGCTACCAGCTCGTGTCGACGCCCAAGAGCAGCGCGTCGACTAGCGAGAAGGCAGCGGTCGCCATTCCAGTCAGCAGCGATCGAACGACCTTCGTCCCAGTGGCGCTCGCGTTCAAGGACCTGTGGTACACTGTGCCACTGCCGAGCAACCCGAAGCGCGAGACAATCGACTTGCTCAAAGGCATCAGCGGGTACGCGCTGCCTGGCACCATGACGGCGCTCATGGGGTCGTCCGGGGCGGGCAAGACGACGCTCTTGGACGTGATCGCAGGTCGCAAGACGGGCGGGACGATCCAGGGCGAGATCCTGCTGAACGGATACGCGGCCACGGACCTGGCGATCCGCCGGTGCACAGGCTACTGCGAGCAGATGGACATCCACTCGGAGGCGTCAACGATCCGAGAAGCGCTCACGTTTAGCGCGTTCCTGCGCCAGGACGCGAGTGTGCCTGCGAGCGTCAAGTACGACTCAGTGAACGAGTGTCTTGAGCTCCTTGACTTGCACGCGATCGCAGACCAGATCATCCGTGGGAGCTCCGTGGAGCAGATGAAGCGCCTGACGATCGGCGTTGAGTTGGCGGCACAACCGAGCGTGTTGTTCCTAGACGAGCCCACGAGCGGACTGGACGCTCGCTCGGCCAAGCTCGTGATGACTGGCGTGCGCAACGTGGCCGACACGGGCCGCACGGTCGTGTGCACGATCCACCAGCCGTCGGCCGAGGTCTTCTACTTGTTCGACCGCCTCCTGCTGCTCAAGCGTGGTGGCGAGACGGTCTTCTTTGGCGACTTGGGCGAGCGCGGCCGCAGTCTCGTCAACTACTTTGAGAGCCTCCCAGGTGTCGCGCCGCTGCCCGACGGGTCGAACCCCGCGACGTGGATGCTCGAGTGCATTGGCGCGGGTGTCGGCAACGCTCCAGTCGCAGCCGACAGCGTCGACTTTGTCGGAAGCTTCACTACGAGCGCGTACAAGCGTCGGCTGGATGATGAGATGGCCACACCGGGTGTCGGCAGCGCCGCTCCAGACACCTCAGCGCTGCTCTTCACCCAAAAACGCGCCGCGAGTTCCATGGTGCAGCTCCGCTTCGTCGTGCGGCGGTTCCTGGACCTGTACTGGCGCACGCCGTCGTACAACTTTGCGCGCTTCGTCACGTCCGTCTTCCTCGCGCTGCTGCTCGGCGTCATCTTTGTCGGCGCCGAGTACGCGACGTACCAGGGCGTGAACACGGGCGTCGGCATGCTCTTTGTCGCGACGTTCGCCAACAGCGTCATGGCAATCAACAGCGTCCTGCCGATCGCGTGCGACGAGCGCGCGTCGTTCTACCGCGAGCGCGCGTCCCAGACGTACAATGCGCTCTGGTACTTTGTCGGCTCGACTGTGGCTGAGGTCCCGTACGTGCTCGTCTCGGGCCTGCTCTTCACAGCGGTCTTCTTCCCCATGGTCGGCTTCTCAGGCGTCGGCACGTTTGTGCTCTACTGGCTCACGCTGTCGCTGCTCCTGCTGCTGTCGGCGTACATGGGCCAGTTCCTCGCGTTCGCGCTCCCGAGCGTCGAGATCGCAGCGATCCTGAGCGTGCTCCTCAACTCGGTCTGTTTCATCTTCATGGGCTTCAACCCGCCAGCCGACGCCATCCCGTCCGGCTACCGCTGGCTCTACGCGGTGACGCCGCAGCGGTACCCGCTCGCAGTCCTCGCGGCGCTCGTGTTCGCAGACTGCTCGGAGCTCCCGACGTGGAACAACGTGGCGAGTGCGTTCGAGGGCGGCGGGGCGGAGCTCGGGTGCCGCTCCGTCGCGAACGCGCCGGTCGGCATTGGCCACGTTACAGTGAAGGCGTACGTGGAGCGTGTCTTCCACATGACGCACGCCGAGATCGGGAGCAACTTGGGCTACACGCTCATCGCCATCGTGGTCTTTCGCGTGCTCGCGTTGCTGTCGCTCCGCTTCATCAGCCACCAGAAGCGTTAGCGTCAGAGAGCAACTGTCTCTCACCCACAGTCATCATCAGCAAAGGAGGAGGAGGAGGAAGCGGTGGGTGAGTGGGTGTGGGAAGCGAGCGGAACTGGTTGAGCCGTGCATGGGCTTACAGCAGCTCGTCTTCCAGATAACTATACTCAAACGTGAACTCGGTCTTGATGCGCTGACACCAGCCCGTCTCGTAGTCAAAGTACACGAACGTGCCCTGCTCGTAGTCCTCGCCCGTGACCTGCGGCTCTTCGTGGCGCTTGAACCACGTCTTGTACTTCTTGTGGTACCCCCACGTGCGCCGCTTGAGCTCGCGGGCCGCGAGGTACTGCTGGTACGAGCCCTGCTGGTAGTAGAAGATGAAGAAGAGCGTGTCGACGTCGAGCTTCTCGAACACTGCGCTGGCCTCGAGCACAGGCAACGGCGCCGTCGGGAACGACGCTGGCGTCGGGTACACGTTGCGCGGCACGTATCGGTTCGCCTTCTCCGAGTCCACGCTCTCGGGGATGAAGTGGAAGCTCTCGTCGATCAGACGCATGACCTGGCGCTGCTCATCCGTGAGCACTGGTGGCGCTTCGTCAGCGTCGCTGCTGCTGCTGGGGCGGTCGAGCGGCTTCCCGAGCGGCGGCAGGAGACTGCTGCTGACACCGCCAAGGAGCGACGACAACGCGCCGCCGCTGAGAGGCGCCGACGTGGCCGCGCTGGTGCTGCTTGGAGGAGCAGCGGCACTCGCGACCGACGCTGCAGTGACGATGCCAGCGCTCAGTCCCATGGCCCCGCTGCTGCTCCCGGAGCTTGGCGTGCTGCCGGCCGAGTGCTCCTTCACTGGCGGCGTCCGCGTCGCTGCTGCTGGCACTGGTGGCGGCGTGCGCTGCGTCTGCGGCGACTTGCGGTCGATCGCCGCCTTCTCGCTCACTGTCGGGGACGGGGCCGACGCGGAACTGGCGCTCGAGCCAGGAAGCTTTGCGCTGTCAGCGTCGGCTGCCGCTGTCGCGGTAGCTGCTGGCGGCGACGGGCCATTCGCCTTGGCACCGTTACCGCGGTGTGGCGTGCTGCCACGCGCTGCTTTGCCGCTCGGCTTGTCGTGGTCGGCAGACAGCGGCGCCTTGTCGCTGGCCGCGTCGTCGCTCTTGCTGCTCGGCGTGCCGACTGTGAGGGGCGCACTGCTGCTGCTGTTGCTCGCGCGGCTCGGCGTCGACGCCGACATGGACACGGACGACTTGAGCTCGATGGGCTTGACGGCCCCTGGACGGCCAATGCCCGTGATCACAGTCGCCGAGGCGCTCTTCTTGGGGGTCTTGGCGTTCGTGCGGCCGCTCCCGCCACCACTCCCAGTGCCGCCACCCGAAGTACTAGCACTTGACGGCGCGGTGGAAACAGGCGGTGGAACGACAGCGGCGCTCGGGACGGCGTCCGTCGAGGCGGTCGACGCGTCCTCGAGGCCAACGTCCTGTTCTGTCGGTAGCAGCAGCTGCACAGCGGCGCCAAGGGAGTCGAGGTCCAGCGTCTCGTAGATGTCGTCTTCGCCGTACGTCTCCATAAAGTCCGGTTCCTGTCCAGGTCACATTCATAGGTTGGTTGATGAATTTCAACCTGAATTTCAACCTGAATGTCAACCTACAGCGGCTGACCCCACGCACCTTGTTGGCTTCCAGGTAGTACTCAATGTCTTCCTTGAGCTCGTCGACGTCTTTCGGGTCGAGCACGTCGTTGTCAAGCAAGCGGTTGATCTGCTCGAGCTTGAGCACGTGGAACTTGTGGCGCGCGAGCGCGAACTCGTGCGCCTCCATCTCGGCCTTGTTCCGGCCCTTGCCTTTCGACTGCTGGAGGCGCTCGAGGTCGCACTCCGTGGCCTCGATCTGCTCGTTGAACTGCGTGAGGCAGTCCTGGATCCACAGGCACGTGTTCTGCCGCGCCTGCTCGGCCGGGTCGAGTCGGTCGAGCTGCGCGAGCCCTTCTTTCGAGTACGCCTTCGTCTTCGTCTCCTTCTCGCACACCTTGAACTCCTCCATCTTTTGCTCAATGAGCCGACGCGCGTCCGTGAGCGGCTTCTTGTCCTTCACGTCGCTGTTGCCGATCCAGTTCTTGATCTGGTCGCGGAAGCGCTGGAGCTTCTTGATCTCCTTCTTCAAGTCCGCTTCGTGCTTCTCCTTCTGGTTCTGCGCCGACGCAGCGTAGACCTTGTCCCAAATGTCGTTGAACACCTCGACGCCCTCCGTCACCTTCTTGAGCGTGCGGTCGATCTCGCTCATGAGCTTCCGCTGGCCCGCCATCGTGTCTCTGCGCGCGCACCGTCCGCTCTCGTCGTCGTCGTCGTCCTCCGCCTTTGCTTGATCCACACACTTTGTTGGAGCTCTGGGGTGGCACGTGACTTGCGTGTTGTATGCCGCTTACAAATGGCGACATTAACTGCATCCCCCTTCTTCGATTCGCAGAAATACGTTACGACATCCAGCCAATCACGGATGCAGAAGCTACCTCGACTATCTCACTATCAAACACGCACACAACTGAAAACACATCCATCCCAACAGGAAGGTCACCATGGCGAATGTGATGCTCACGAGCGAGACGGCCAAGGACCCGAACAAGCCCTTCAAGCTGCGCGTCGAGGACGTCTGCACCAAATTCGACGTGCGTCTGTCGCGCGTAGCTGCTGGCGCGACCGCTTGCGCTGCTGACCCCGTCGTTTATTGTGTCTCTTGACTCTGTCGCAGGCGCTCGTAACCGAGTGTTTGCTGCTCGTGCAGTCCGAAGAGCAGATCGCGTGCGTTACCACAGCCTCTGGTAGTGAACGCTGTGGAGAAGGCGTATAGAGACGATACTAACGTGCACCTATGTGGCTCTCTGGCAGGTCGGCGGAAGCCGGTGGCGACCTGGCGAGTGTCGAGGACCAAGTGGTGAAGAAGCTCGAGCAGTTCAACTCGGTCTGCGACGAGCTCTTTAAAGAAATAGTGCGTCCCAGCTCTCAAAGAGTGTCGGTCTGTGGTCCACAGCCGCTTCCTCCTCACTCTCTCTCTCTCTCTCTCTCTCTCTTGGTTCTTCCTTCCCTTCCCTTCCTTCTACTGTAGCTCCGGCGAAAGGAGAAACTGCTGAATCTGATGGAGAAAGGACCCAAGAACGTCGACTTGCACCGGCAGATCCAGACGGCAGGCAACTTGGCGCAGGTCATCGGCGACTTCCGCTTCTTCCTCGAGATGGGCGTGGCCAAGCCCGACAAGAGCGGTCCCAGCTAAGCTACTGAAGTAAGTATACAATGGAAGTGTCGTCACGAAACAAACACTCATGGTCAACTGGAGCTGGTGGTTGGGTGGGTGGACGGACGAGTAGTGTGCAGGACACAGTGAGTGATATATGCATATTATACGTGTATACCTCTCCTCGCTGTGTTCCTCGTCCCTCGTCACTCAAAACTCGGCGAACGTCAGGGTCGACGGGAGGATCTCGACCACGCTCATGTCGGAGGACGCAGGGGAGAAGAGCGGCTCCTCCGTTTCGTACGCGTCGTCAGAGGACGTCAGGTACGCTAGTGCCGCCTGGTGCTGGTCGTGCTCGTGCTGGTGGAGCTGCTGCTGCTGATGGAGCTGCTGGTGACTGTGGAGAGTGTGCGGCTGAAAGAGTGCGCCAGGTGGTGCCGGTTGCAGGAGACGCGCAAGGAGTTCGCTCTACGCAACCAACAAGCGACTGTGAGTTCCCACGATTACTGTGTATACACCCATCCGCATGCCAGTATACCTGTTTCTGGAGCTGGTACTTGACTTGCGCCATCTCGGCCACCATGGCGTCCACTTTGCTACTCAGCTTCTCGTCCAGCTTGACGAGGTCTGTGCGTCCCACCACACACGTGCCGTCAGGAACCAAGCCAGTGTCCTTCAGAAGAGACACACGAGCACACTCAGTACCTCGCTTCAAGAGCTTTGGTGCCGGCTCCTTCGTGCGGATCGACGCCTCCGAGGCGAACGTGTGGTGGTGCTTGCGCTTCGAGAGCACGCAGATGGCGTTCGTAAAGATCGGCGAGAGGTCCGAGACGTTCGCGGTGCACTGCTCCTGGTCCACTTCGATGCGGAGCTTGAAGCGCTGCCCGTCCTTCCGTCTGCTCACCTGCGCTCATTATGGCGGCAATAATAGTGTGACCCACACAAAAATGAGCAAAACGCCACTATACACTATACACCTACTATACACATCCCACCCACCTTCTCGAGGCGGAACTGCACCGACGCTTTCCGCGACGGGGTCCGGATGACGACCGAGTCGTAGTCGTTGCCGACAAAGCGAAAGATCTCTTGGTCCGTGTCGTCCACGCGCTTGCCCGACTCAAAGAAGAGCAGAATGCGCAGCGGAATGTCAATGAACTCGTCGTCCGGCGTCCGCGCGGGTTCTCCAAGCTCATTGAACTCGACGAGCGTCACTTCGACCTCGAGAGCGTTCGCTTTGCCGCCTGGAGAGGGCCATAGAAGCGGTAGTAAGAGTCAGTCAATGTCCCTTTCCATCCCTCCATCACTCCATCCATCCCTCCAAGCAGTCATCGTCTCTCTCTCTCTCTCTCTCTCGCACCTTCGTCCTTGTAAAACTCGGATGCCGGCTGCTTCGTGATGACGAGGCGACGTGTCCACGCAGGCCGCTTGGTCGCTACGAGCGGCGCAGGAAACGCGTCGCCAGCCTTGAGGAACGGCCAGTCGCTCGGGTCGTCGCTGCTCTCGGTCGGAACGCCTTCGAGGAGGCTGCCGAGACGCTGTGGGGGCCGCAGGAAGTCGAGGTCGCACTCGAGGTTATGGGCGACGGCCATTATACTCATGCTGGGGTTCGCATGCTGCTTTGTGCTACTGGTACTGCTGCTGCTAGCGGCGGTGGTGGTGGTGGGGTGGGTGGGGGTGGGCGGAGTGGTCGTGTGCATCGCAGTGTTGGTGCGAGAGACTCGAGGGCGGCGAGTTGGAGAGTGCGGGCGGCTGGTTGCTTGGGCCAACGAGGCCGCCAGCTGACTGATGGCCCGCGACCGCGTCGGTCACGTCGCGTCAGTCAATCACGCGCCATCGCCCGCGTGCTCGGCTGGTATTTACTGTATCTACTGGCGCATTGATCCACATCAATGTCAAATCGAATTTCGAGCGCTTTTCGTGTTTCATGCATTTCGAAATATGAATTGCGTTACTGTATCGTGGCATACAAACTTCCAGTCAAAGTAAGATCGATGCACGAAAAAGCCCGAGTAACGAGGGACTTGTATTTAGTATTGGACTCCGATGGACGCGCTGCACTCGAAGGCGACGACGCGCGCGGCCTCGGCAACGTCGATTGCTCGGCGCGTGGGCGCGTCCGAGCGGCTGACGGTGGCGCACTCGGCGGAGCGCCAACGCGCAGAGACGGAGACCATCGTCGTGGCCTGGAAGCTCGAGCGCAGTGCCAACGGCCAGGAGCTCATCAGCCTCAGCGACGAGAGCAGCGGCGACGAGAGCGCGAAACACGTTGCGAGCGCGAGTGCCGAGGGGAGCGAGTGGGAAGACGACGGCTACGTGAAAACCGAAAGTGGCGACGCGTCGCAGGAGCGGAAACGCAAGCGCTCGGCGGTCGTCATCGTCGACACCAGCGAGGATGACGACGACAGTGGGGAGGACAATGGAGACAATGGAGACAGTGGGGAGGACCATGGTGGCGGTGGAAACGCCAGTCGACAGGCAGGAGACGCAGAGAAGAAGCAGACGACAGCGGTGGTAGCACGGCGACAGGTTATTTATTCACTCGACAGCGACAACGACAACGGCAGTGAGAACGACAGTAGCGACGGGAGTAGTGGGTGTGAGATTGTCGGTTCAAACGACCTGCAGACGCACGCTGAGGACAGCGGCAGCCAGGCGTTCGAGTTCTCGCAGGCGACAGCGGACGGCGACACGACGCCCGAGACAAACGGCAGCAGCTGCGGCGACAGCGACGGGCGGTACAAGAGCGAGGCGACCGCGGCCGTAACCCAAGAGCAGACGACAGCGTCTGACGATGCAGTGGCGCCAGCTGCTGGGGTCGGGGAGCTCGTGCCGACTGTGCCGCGCAAGGCGATTCCGCTCATGCGCCGCAAGAAGCTGAACGAAGAGGACGCGGCGTTCCTGCTCTTCTACGGCATCAGCGAGTCGCCCACCGCGTACATTCTCGGCCTCCTTGTCGGTGCGTTGCGAGCGTAGCGATGCCACTGATGGTCTAAGGTTCGGAACGACAGACTGACACTCCCTTTCTTTCTTGGTAGAGTACATTGATCGGTGTGTCGGCGACCGCTCGGCGCTTGCGTCACGGTACCTCAAGGTCGTGCTCTGGCGCAAGCTGAACGCGCACGTGAGCGCGGCGGTCGACTGCGAGCGGGTCGCGCGCTCCGAGTGGATGAAGATCGTGTTCAGCTCGCGCGACCCGACGATGCGGCAGGAGATCTACCGCTCGCCGCTGCTGCCGCGGCCCGTGCGGATCACAGTCCGGCCGCTTCAGTTGGTGCGCAAGCGACCGCCGCTACTGCCCAGCAGCAGTCTCACTGCTACGAGCGACGTGGCGGAGAAGCGCAAGGAGCGAGGAGGCGGAGGAGACGGCCGCAGTAAGGGCAAGAAGAGCAGCCACAGCGGGGCCTCGTCTGCTTACACTGCTGCTCTGAACGGCCGCGTCCAGAGCGCCAGCGGCGGCGGCGGCGTGCGCATGCCGAGCAGTCACGAGAGCACGCCCATGTCGTCACCCCAGCGGCTGAAGCCCACGGGCGGCCACAAGCGGAAAGCTCCCGCCAGTGCCGCAGTCGCGCTGGACGCACTCAAGGCCGTGCAGCCGTACAGTCCCCGCAAGCACCGGCGCCGGAACGGGAGCAACTTGCTCGTGGACGCCGAGCTGCCGATGCGACGAGCGAGTGGCCCTCGCACGCCTGTCGAAGTCATGACGCCGCTGACAATGAACCAGTTCATGGCCGGTGCGAACCCGAGCTTGCCGGTCGGCATGCAGCCGTTCAACGAAGACGCCGAGTACCGCAAAGGCCCATGTATCCCCGTGAGTCCGCTGCTCAACATGACGGTCGCGGAGCTCGAGAGCCACATCAAGTCTGTGCGCAACGAAGGCCGCCGCAAGAGCGAGGAGAAGCTCGGCGAGGTGCTCGGGAAGCTCATGGTGGACGCGCACAACTACCGTGGCGCATTCAACACTCCGGTGGACCCTGTCGCGCTCAACTTGCCGACCTACACGTCGATTGTCAAGGTACTGTACTGTACCGTACTGTACAGTGAGAGGCAGGTTAGTCAACAAGAGAGTCTCACACAGCGTCTATGTGTTAACAGCATCCCATGGACCTTGGGACCGTGAAGAAGAAGCTGAACGACGGCGCGTACGTGGAGGTTGAGGACTTTGAACGCGACGTGCGGCTCGTGTTCGAGAACGCCAAGCTCTTCAACGCGCCCGGCCACTCGGTCCACACGTCCGCCGAGCTGCTCTTGAAGCGGTTCGAGAGCGAGCTCAAGACCGGTCTCGACCGGCAGCCCAAGCGCAGCAGCAGCAGCACGAGCGCGTTGAAGCACGCGTGCAACGCCTGCCACGGCCACATGTGCGCGCTCTGCACGCAGCCCTGTCTCTCGTTCGCTCTGCCGCACCTCCAGTGCTCGGGCAGCTGTGGCACGGACATCCGTAAAGGCTCCATCTACTACGTCACGCGCGACGGCACGCGCGTGTGGTGCCACAAGTGCCGGAATCGGCTCGTGCGGGACCGCGGGGGCGCGCCGTCTGCAAGCAGCACGCCGACTGCGTTCAGCAGCCAGTTCTCGCAGCCGAGCAACAGCAGTTCGAGTCCCAGCGTCTTCTTCCCTGAGGTGCCGTCGACCGACTTCTCGCAGGCGTCGCCACTGTTCTCCCAAGCCTCCCAGCAGTTCTCCCAAGCCTCCCAGTCGCAGTTCTCTCAGTCGCTCTCGTCATCCTCTCAAGACAGCGACATGAGCAGCGACGTCATCCACACGATGGTGCGCGTCAAGTGCGACGCGGGCGTCGAGCCGTGGGTCAAGTGCAGCGAGTGTGCGCGGTGGATGCACCAAGTGTGCGGGCTCTTCAACCCCGTGCGGGGCGAGTACGCGGCCGAGCACGGCTTTGTCTGTCCGCTCTGCTGCTGGCGCCACAAGGCGAGTGCGCCGCCGCCGTCGTCGTCGCTCCACAGTCTCTTGAACCCCGCGCTGAGCGATCGCGAAGCGAGTCGTAGTAGCTGCCTCAACATTCCACCGTGCGACTTGAGCCAGTTCCTCCAGAGCTTCTTACGGCGTGAGCTCGCAGCTGTTGGCGAAAGCGCCGCTGCAGAGACGCTCAACGTGCGCGTCCTGTCGTTTCCTGGCGAGAAGATGACGCTCCCGGAAACCGTCGTGCGGGCGTTCGACGAGAACGCGAACGCGCTCGCACACGCACTCCCGGACCGCGACGTGTCGGCGCAGCGCCTGCCCCCGGCCGCGACGTACCTCTCGCGTGGGATCTACCTCTTCCAGCAGCACGACGGTGTCGAAGTCTCGCTCTTTACGCTCTTTGCACAAGAGTTTGGCGACACGTGCGAGCTTGTCGCGAACCGACGGTCCGTGTACGTCGCGTACATTGACAGCATCCGGTACCTGTCGCCCGCGAGTGCGCGCACGTCGGCGTACCACTTGATCATGCTCGCGTACTTTGATTACGTGCGTCGCCACGGCTTTGACCGCGTCCACATCTGGTCGTGTCCGCCGCAGAAGCGCATCTCGTACGTCTACTGGTGCCGCCCGGCGTTCCAGAAGACACCGAGTGCTGAGCACCTCCGTGCGTGGTACAACAAGCTCCTGACGCAGGCCCACGCACGCGGCATTGTCGCCGACTGGACGACACTGTACGACCAGTACCTGGCGCACGAAGACTCGGCCCAGCTGCCAGTGAAGGACGAAGCCGCTGCGAGTCTGATTGCGACGCGAGGCGTGACCGCGCGATCGGTGGACCCGAGCGAGTTGGCGTGGCCGGCTGCGGAGCTCCCGCCGATCTTTGACGGCGACTTCATCCCAGCCGAGCTCGAGCGCATCCTCGGCCGCCTCGGTGCGAGGAACGGCAAAGTCCGACGAGCCACGACGACGAGCGACTCGGCCAAGAACGCAGCGATCGGGAGCTCGGGCGGCAAGCACGCGAATGGCGGCGCTGGGAGTAGTAAGAGTAACGGTGGTGGCGTGGCGCCAGCTGTGCGCATCAAGGAGGAAGCGGTGGAGCTGGCAGTCGCTGCGGCGGTCGTCGTCCCACCGCCGCCGGTCGAGTTCAAGCTCCGGGAGATCTTTGAGCGCTGCCAGGGCTCGGTGCGGCGCATGAAGCAGGACCTGCTCGTCGTGCGGCTCGTGCCGCTGCGTGTCGACGGCGACAGCGCACTCCGCGTGCCGTGTGCCCCTGAGCGGACCGTCCCTGCGTGGTGTCTGCGCGTCCCTCGCTTCTTTGGCAGCCGCTTCATGTTCCACCAGCTCTGCGCCCACGCTGGCTACCAGTTCGACTCGCTCCGGCGCGCCAAGCACTCGACCATGATGATCTTGCACCACTATTTGAACGAGCACGTGACGCAAGCGAACGTCTTTTGCCGCGACTGCAGTCTCCTCATCACGCACGCCGAGTACTGGGCGTGTGGGCGCTGCGACCGCTTCGCGCTCTGCGACACGTGCTTCCAGCGCGACGGCCGCGCGCACCCGCACGCGCTGGTCTTTGGTAAGCAGTTCAATGTGCGCGTCCCGTCTGTGGCCGCGGCGTCGTTCGAAATGTCGCCACCAAGGCGGAGGCAGGAGGAGCTGGAGAGCGCCATGCCGCCATTTCCACCAGTGTAGCCATTTGACACGCGAGGACTAAATTACGTAGGAACTGTCGAGTACGGTACTATAAAATCACACGAGAACTGAGTGAACTGAGTGACGTCACTCACACACTTACAGTTTACTACTATCAAAGGATGGAGGCGGCGACGTATGCGATCTCGCTCGAGGGCGTGCGGGAGGCGGCGCAGCGCATCGACGGCGCTGCGCACCGCACGCCTGTGGTCACGAGCCAGACGCTGGACGCGCTCGCGACGCAGACGCAGGGCCGCCCTGTGCGACTCTTTTTCAAGGTGAGCTAGTCATTGACAATTTGACCTGGTCCTGGTCATGTCGGGCGTGAAGAGCTACTCAATGGGTGGTGGCTCTTGTTTCGAGCGAATCCACAGTGCGAGAACCTGCAAAAGGTCGGTGCATTCAAGTACCGTGGAGCGCTGAACGCTGTCAAGAAACACGTCGAACGTCGCGACGCAAGCGATGGCGACAGGCCGCTGACGTTCGTGACGCACTCGAGTGGGAACCACGCGCAGGTTAGGAGCATTGACGCGTCGTTTGCGTCATCACGGCACACGGGACTAACGGACCAGCGCGTCCACAGGCGCTGGCACTGGCCGCAAGGGACGCGAAGGCGCGAGCTGTGATTGTGATGGTGCGTTGCCGAGGCGGCAGCTTCCAGTACGGTACATAGAAGAGAGGGAGAGAGACGTCGTTACTGATGACGCATCACACCCATTGCTTCCAAATGTAGCCAAACAACGCGCCAGTCGTAAAGCAGAACGCTGTGCGTGGCTACGGCGCCGCCATTGTGCTCTGCGAGCCGACGAACGAAGCGCGGGAGAGCGCCGCTCAGCGCGTCGTCGAGGAGCTCGGCGCGTACTTTGTGCACCCGTCAGACGACGCGGACGTCATGAGCGGACAGGGCACCGCGGCGGTCGAGCTGCTCGAGCAAGCGATGCACGAGTTTGGCGTCACGCTGGACGCGATCGTCGTCCCGGTCGGCGGCGGCGGCTTGTGCTCTGGCGTCGCGATGGCGGCCAAGGTGCGACAGTGACGCTCGCTGTGTCGCGACTGGCGTGAACCACAGTCTCTCTCTCTCACGGCCCTCTATTGTGTGTGTGTCTGTAGTCGCTGGCAAAGAGCATCCAGGTGTTTGCGGCCGAGCCGAGCGGAGCGGCAGACACGCACCGGTCGTTCACGTCGGGAAAGCTCTCGGGCCACACGACGCCGCCCACGACAGTGGCCGACGGGCTCAAGACCACGCTCGGTGCGGACAAATGTGTGCTTCTTACCGACGAGGGCGTCTATCGCCTGCTCATTCTGCTGGATGGGGTCGGTCGTGGGATGGATGGATGGATGGATGGATGGACGCAGGCGACAACAACTGGCCAGTGATCCGCGACTTTGTGGACGCAGTCGTGCTCGTGTCGGACGACGAGATCGTCGCGACCATGAAGCTCATGTGGGAGCGCATGAAGCTGGTGCGACGAGCTGAGCCCCTCGAGTGCTGATGCGGTGGAGAGTGGGAACGCTAACCTCATTACTGTATCGTGTCCCTCTTGTCAGGTGGTGGAGCCAAGTGGCGCAGTGGCCACGACCGCTGCGATCGCCCACAAGCTCCCAGTGCCAGACGGGACGGCGGCCCTGAACATTGGCGTCGTCATCTCTGGCGGGAACGTCGACCTCGACACGCTCCCATGGCTGTCGTAGCGACAAGCTACATACTGTAGCGACTTCCTTCAAGAGAGTCGTCACTCCGTCTGTCGAACGGACTGCCTGCCATTCATTCCTACACCCGCGACCATCGACACTCGTCCCTCTGCTGCTGACAGGCGCTACCCCAAGAAGTAGTTGAGCACCACGTAGAACCCAATCGCGTACACGAACTGCGGGATCGCAAAGCCCGGCGCCGGCTGCACCTCGGGCTCTGGGTTGCGGAGCGCCGGGTCTTCCACAGGTGCCGCTGGCTCTTCAGAAGCCGTGTGGCCAGCAGTCGGTGTCGGTGTCGAAGCAGCGGCGGCAGCAGAAGCTCCAGGCGCAGCGTGCTTGTCGAACTTCATCCGTCGCCGCGCACCTGGCGGCAGTGCGTCCGGCTTGGCCACGGCGCTCGGTCCCGGACGACGGCGCGTCGACGCCACTTCGCCCTGGAGCTGGCGCATCGACAGCAGAATCGCCTGTCGCCACCAGCAAGAGACAGAAGAGGATGAAGTGACGGGTGAGTGAGTAGGGATGGAGAGCCCTGTTTTCCCAGTGCAGTCTGTTGACAGGACAGGACGCACCTGGTTGCTCTTGAGCAGCTCAATGCCGAGCGCAAAGTTCTCGTGCGCCAAGCTGCGGTAGAAGTAGCCGCCGATCGCACGCGTGCCGTTCACGAACGGCGGGAACGCGGCCCGGACGAGCAGCGTGAGCTCAAAGACGGTCGTGTACGGGAAGAGCGCGGACGGGAGCTGTGCGCCGCCAAAGATGAGGTTGAGCTCGAGCACAAAGCAGACGAGGCCGCCGGCGAACGACCACGCGCGCGCGTCGCGAGCCGCGTCGCTCAGCGTCAGCACGAACGTGAGGACGCCCCAGAACGCGTAGAACGACACGGCGCCAATGAGCGACTCGACCTGCGCGGCCGCGAGGTCTTTGAGCACGGCGGCTTCGCCAAAGAGGTCGTAGAGCGCGCGTTTCTCCGCGTCGCCCAGCACCTGAGCGAGAGAGAGAGACGAGTGAGAGAGTGTGGGTCACAGGACCCTAGCAGCGAGCCATGTGCGACGCACATCGAGCGCCAGGCGCAGGCGGTTAAAGTCCGCAACGGCAGTCGGCGACGGGTTCTTGTCCGGGTGCAGGTCGATGGAGCGCGTGCGGAAGGCGCGCTTGATCTCGGCGAAGCCGGCGTCCCGCGGCGTCCCAATGACGTGGTAGAAGTTGGACTCTTGCTGCTTGAACTGCTGGAACTGTGTGTTCGTGTGTACATAAGGTGTGTGTGCGTGAGAGAGAGAGTATACTGGGTGCTATGAAGGTCAATTGACGCACAATTGATGCAGCCGCCAGAGCCACGAGCAGCGCCACAGCGTAGAAGAAGCCGCGGCGGGGGGAAAAGCGTCCGGGGTGCAGGATCCACGAGACGGCGGGCGACACGATGAACGCCTGGTACACAAAGCCCGTGAACGAGTCGAACGCCACCATTGTTGCAGTCGGCAGGTCAAGGTCGCTCGCTGGCTGATGCGAATGTATGTGCCACGTGCACGTCACCACGTGTTCAGGAGGTGTCAACTTAGTGACAAGTCAGTGATTTCAAGAAGTCTCTCTACAAGAACATGTAAGGACAACCTAGATCTAGCTAACAACTATCTACAAGGGCAGCTCAGATCAATGGTTCACACAAAGTCTGAACTGTTGTCATAACATACCACAAAGTCTGCCTCAGCTGCTGGCTGAAATAGGCTGGATTAGTGTGAATACTGTACAGATATATTGTACGTACACTTTGCTTGCTGGCATACCGGAAGTACTGATATAGTACTACCTCCGTTCAGTAAAAGTAGTCACTTTCCACTTCTTTTGGAGCGCTTGACCATGATATTTATCGAAATAGACTGAACGTTTCTGTCTTTTACTCGCCTGAACGAGCTGAATCGTTTGGTGCCACTTGTGTCGCATGTCGACTCAACTTTGAAGTTGTCAAATTGCAGGCTCCCTCATAGTGACAGAATGCAGCATTTTTGAA
>JAASGD010000676.1:0-17983 GCA_023334115.1 Globisporangium megalacanthum
AGACCCTTGCTCAAAGCACGCCTTCACAATCGCGACGATTTAGCCCCCTTCGAGGTGGTTTGTGGGCATCACATCTAAATAGCACTCCAAACGGAGTAACACTGTAAAAGTTATGTCAAAACGAAAAGTGTGCGTTTTTTTCTTGGCCAAGAGTGTACTACTAGTAAGTGTTTGAATAGCCCGCTTTAAATGCGATGCCTGTGCTTTAAAACGCGACATAGCATTTTTCCCTGAACCTCTGAGTGTGAACTTGCCAGCTTTGACATGTTGTACGCGCCCTATCATCGTGTGTTTTTGACAATCCATGTTGTATGTCCAACATCAGAAAAATGACCCGGTAATCAAAAAGTACCACAGGGCATTCTTTGTCTGCAGTCATCAAACGAAACCATCGTTTCATGCCAACTTGCAACACTTTGTACTGAAAAAAGAGATTTCAAAGCCGAATGTAATGAAATAGATCCAGCTCTCGCGCACACTCATCATTTTTTGCACACACTCATCATTTTTTCTTAAAGTCATCTGAGTCAATAGCGTTTTGTCGCACGTTAATCGTCCGGTCGTCTGCATCCACCCACTCGCTTGCAGCCAAGCTTTGCACCGGCCGTGCAGTCTCCAACTCGTTCACACTCTTCTCGTCGACGCGTGGTTCGCTCAACTCGCCTGCACGAGCGCTCCCATCATTCCTCGATGACTCGCTTTCACCCTTGTTCGCTCGCTCACACTCCTATGTGTATGCTTGCTCATTTAGCCCCAACCGCTCGGTTACTCTTGACTATGCCCCTCACGCACGCTCGTCCGCGCGTGGCCGCTTTCATCCTCCCGCTTCTGGCATGTGCGCTCGCTGTCACATGTGCACACTATCGCTGTCGTGGTAGCTCTCGACCGCATGGCTGCTCTCGTTCGCACATTTCCTCTTGTTTGCGAACGCGTTTTCGTTCTTGTTCTCGCCATTTCCGTCGCAACCTCGCTCCTTCTCGTCCGAGCCGCCACCGTTTTGTGAGGAGACTTTAGGCTGCACCAGGCGGCGCTCACAGATGCGGTTGTTTGGTTTCTCAGACGTTGCGCTATGCTGCGCGCTTCCGTAGTAGTACCTCGAAGTACAAATGACAGTAAAACAACATGTGCACTCGGCGACGTTGTCAGTTACAACATGTCCAACTTAGACAAAAAAATGCAGTGCCCCACGGGCCGTAGCGGAGACATGAGGCTGGGAAGGATTGGTACACACTTGCGCAACGCAGATATAGACACGTGAGCGCCGCACACATTGCGAAGTTGATATAGAGCACGTCATGAAGAGCTTTTTCTACCTTACGCAGCTAGTCGTGTTATACTGCCACCTGCGATTGTATCATACGCGAAGGCAGCGCAGATTCACCAAATGCGAGGGCTTACACGTCAAACCCGAGGGCTGAGACGCCCCTGTCACCTTGCATGCACGTGTGCTGTAATGCGCTCACCACACTATACAGCTTTTACCAACGAGCATCTAACGCGTCTAGATCCGCTTTGGTTGGTGAAGTACGCGTTGTGTATGTCGTGCACGAAGAGTTCTTCCATTACTTTAAATGCGCCAGCGACGCCGCATGAGTCTCAGCGATCGCCACATCGGTCACCCCGCGCACAAGCTTCCTTGCCTTCACTCACGGTTTCTGCGCAAATGCCTTGTAAATGCCACGATCTGCATTACAAAGAATGTGAAGCACGAGTGCACATGTTGTAAGCGCGCTTGCTGTAAAGAGCCACATGTTGTACAACAACAACATGCGGGACGTACGTTGTACCGAAACTTGCGCTCGGTCGCCGCGCATTTGCGAATCCGCACAGGCGCGTCGCCACGAGAATGCTTTACGCCCGTCTGCTTCGACGATACAGTTGCTTGTGGCGCTCAAAGATGCCGCTGCCATATTACCGTCCACTGCCTTGCTCGCAACGCTCTTGCACTTGTCCTTGAGCGCTGCCTTCCCCGCCTGCCTGTACACTTGTCCTCTGGTGACATCACCGCTTTCTCTGTCGACTGCGGCAGCTCCATCGCCTTTCCGCCACCTGTTGCTGGTTTGTTTGACTTGCAACACCATACGCTTTATCCTTGATTATCGGGCAAGTAGCAGGAGGAGTAAGCACACCTCCTTCTTATCTTTCACGCTCGGATGGGTCGAGTGTCCGCATCACAGCTCGGTATGTGGTCCGCTGGCTAGCGGATATCATGCGGCAAAACTTGGTGAAGCGGGCAGCCATATTGTTGGCGATCCAGCACCACCAGGAGCTACAGTCGGAGTGGCAGTACAGACAGGCTTTGGCCTACGCAACCTCGCCCGCCTCATGAACGACGACCCCCCATCACCCAACCGACCCGGTTGCCGGCGAACTCGTACGGCGCCTTGCCGTGCTACTTTTTGAGGACGGCATCGACCACTCACCCATACCAGAGCCGCCGGCGCAGACCTACAACTTGTTGTTCTTTGAAGGTGGGTCCCGTGGGAACCCGGGTCTAGGCGGCGCAAGTTCCATTATCATACGCGTTGGCGCCGACACTGCGGTGCATGCTGCCGTTTGGGCCGGCAGCATGTCGTATGTAAACAATCATGCCACCAACAACACTGCCGAATATCTAGGGCTGATGCACGGCGTCAGAAGCGCCTATCATTCCCAGTACACGCCTCTCTATGTAACCGGCGACAGCACAGTGAATATCGCACAGCAGCGCAACCACATAGAACCAAAGAACGCATGGCTTGCGGCCCACTACCCGGCAGTCCAGCAGCTGGCTGACTGTATGGACATCAGAAGCTGGAGTCACCACTACCGGGTGTTCAAACCGGATGGCCGATTGCGCAGCCAACCAGGCAATGTACACCGAGATATCCGCCCAGTACACGCTCCCCTCGACGCGGCCACACGCTGCTGCGATTGCAAACCACCTCAACAACGACGTCAACCACTGGATCACCACCCGCCAGCACCTCGAAGAGTTTAGTGCGCAATACCGCGCTGCTGACTCGTCCCCACACCACGCGTCCGCGCCGTCGTAAGCCGGCCCGGAGCGACCTCCCGATGACACTGCTTCGGCACAGTAGCTAGAGGAACGGATATTGAGTCTCGCTAGCTGTAGACTAATATACCTCACTGATCACTCACTTAAACGGGCAGCCACTTGTTCTCTCCGCTGCGCGTGCGCTCGCCATTCAAATCTCCCTCCATTTTTTGGATACAGTACCTTCAGTGACTCATCTCCCAGCGTCCATTTCTGTCCACTCGCATACCTAACCCTTTGGTTTTGGAGAAAAACCTTGACCTGGTCGTTCTCGTGGAAATTAGCGTTAATCTCTGAATTTGTATCAAAAACCTTTTTTCGAGCGGTTTCTATTAGAACATGTTGTACCTACAACATGCGAAAATCCCTTGCATTTTAGCAGTTACAACACCTGGGGAAGTGAGTTAAATTGGCCGAGTGAACTCAAAGCGTGATTAGTATAAAATTCACATGGTGAAAAAGGAGCAATAAATCCAATTGAATATGAAATATCGGTTGCTACGAAATCCAAGTGCTACATTTACCATAATTTACCAAAATACAACTGACCACATCTTTTTATTGTGAAGTGGATCAGTTCCGCACTCACAATCATGTACCCTTTGTAAAATGATCTCATTTATTCCTGCCAGCTATTCTGATTTCTAATGGACATTTTTCAATGTTTTCAGGGGGAGAGCAAGCGAGACAGTGAGCGTGAGTGTGGGCCGAACAATCGAATCCGCGGTGGCACCAATCACCACGCACGAGCGAGCCCACGCTCATTTCTCTCTCGATTCAATCGAACGACTTTGGGATCGACCGATAACTAAACCCAGCTGCTGGACTGCACGCTGCGAGGCGGAGTGCGTTGTGTATTGGTAGGATCTGTGTAGGAGATGAAAAATCGACAGTTATAGTGAGCGTAAGTGTGACACTGTGAGCCCAACAGTCTAAAGTGCGCGTGCATTAACCGCCATGCACGAGCGAGCTCACCTGCCTCGGTATCTCTCGAGCGAACAAGCGAGATCGACGACGAGCGACCTGCTGGACTCTTTTTGAAAATGGCAAATATCCAAGTAGTTTTCATTTGAGAAAATGTCAACTGGTGGATGGATTTGCAAAGATTCGCCACAACGTGTAGGTGTGGGGTAGGGGTACGCACACTTTTCCGATACCGTTGTTTCTTTTTACCTTACACACACACTAACAAAAAGATCACGTGAGCACTCACAAACTGCCACATCACATTTCGCTCGCAACTCCTCACATCACAAGTAAAACGACGATGAGCGAGCAAAAGTGACCACGCGCGCCTTAGCAGCAGAAAGAGAAGCCGGTGCTCCCGATCGAGGACGTTCCCACGTACGGGAACAGGCGCGCCGGTGAAAGCTTGCAATGCTCGGACGCGCGGGCTACCACAAGCCCAAATAGCGCAATAAGTGGAGAGTGGACCGCCCTGCGCCTGTGAAGAAATCAATGAGAGTGTACCATGTGCGAGTCATTCAGGCGACATTGCTGCGTGACTACAGCACGCGGGCGAAGTACGCGATTTTCCTCGCGCAGCGAATATGCACCATCCGAAGACAGCGACAGAGCGTGCGGAGGATGACGCGGAAATGCCTGCCGAGGAGGAAGTAACAGAAGCGGTTGCGTCTGCTACGACGGCTGCGACCACCGCCGCGCCACCACGCTTGGACGAAGTGCAAGAGTTTGCGTCCGTCATCACTCCGCCGTCCACCACTTTTCAGCTTGCCGACGAGTCGCAGCAAAGCACGACAGTGACAAACGCTACAACCACCGAGCACAAACAAAGCGAACATAATTTTGGCGAAGCAGCACACGTGATCACGCAATTTCGTCACCACGGGTGGCGACGTCCGTGGTAAGAGGTGCTGGCGATCAACTAAGCCAGGCAGAAAAGAGCGGCGCAGGTATCGACTTGGTGTCGAGCGGCTATAAAAGTGACGGAAGCGACGACTACATATCGTGCACAGCTGAATTGCCACATGAGGTCGGCCAAAAATTCAGCACACGGAGAACCCAGATGGGCTCTGCGTGCCGGATACCGGCCCAGTGGATTGGTGCGGATGCACCAGCATGTGCATGATCGATCGGTGTGCGAACGCAAGAGCGGCTATGTATTGCATGTCACGCAATTGTCAAGTAGGTCGCTCGTGCGGCTTCCGACTGCGCGATGTGAACGGTCTTGAGCGTCGGCACACAGGGCTCGTGTTGGCGCCCTTCACTACTCAGTTCATCCCAGCGGGGGCGGTGGTCGGCGAATATGCTGGGGTGCTGACAGCGCACCGCTTCCAGGACGAGAATTGCCATACGTCAGATTACGCAGTCAAGTTGCAGACACGAAGCTCCCTGAAGCAGATTCCCTATATCGACGCTGAGGTGAAAGGCGGTATGGCTCGCTTTGCGAACCACAGTTGCGAAGCAAAATGCAGCTTCTTTGAAGTGCATTATTGCCGCCGCCTCGCGATCATTGTCGTGACGACAATGGATGTAGCTCCGGCTTCAGAGATCGCCGCCGACTACGGCGAGGAGCTATTGTTCTCGTGTCGCTTCGGCACGATGTCGTGCCGCGAGAGGAAGGAGAGTTAGGATCGACAGAGCCAGGGGTCGCGGTGAGAGGAGACACAAGATGGCATTTACACGGTAGCATTTGCTCAATACATCACTCATAGTGACGCAATGTTCTCGCGATTCCCATGACGAGATAGCCGAAAGCCACAGCTAGATGGTGTTTGCGAACGTCACTGACTAACAACACACCAGCTTCAAAACACAAATGGGTTCAATTGCGGATGAGGAGCTTGGTCAGTCACAATATAGCTGAAGGCCAAAGCTAGGCGACCTTTGTGATGATCGTCAGGGCATGACAAGCCACCTATCTCACTCTGTAGCTCAGTTGAGCAGATGAGGGGCATGTTAGCGACCCGAAATACTCTAGGCTTCATCGATCTATTGGAGTGGGAGGGAAAGCCATACCTAGGATCCGTTTGAGCAGCTCCTGCGCATCGATTGGGAGCCCAGTTGTCGTCATACATAGAGCTTTCCAGATGAGAGGCACGTCCGGTTACACACTATGGAAGCATCGCGATACACTTGCTTCCAGTGACAACAACAACAACAACTACCACAGGCGGCCAACTCCAGTCGCTATGGCAAGTACGAAAGTCAAACGAAGGAATGCATTGATGCATTGGATACACTGCCGTGCGAGTTCACGCATCTCTACACGATCGGCGATTGTGGCCCGTGTTGTGGCAACGGGAACACCGATGCGTAGATGTCAAGCCTTATTCCCCAGCACTGCGAATACGTCGAGTCCGTGGGCAACCCTTCTTCTTCACGACCAGCGCTGGCAGCCATGAGGATTCGTCACCTAAGTTCTCCTCTTGGGGAACGAGAACCGTGTTTGTCCGGAACCGCTGCTCGTACGTCGAAACCTTGTAGCACGGCACGAATGCTTCGAAGACGGTTTCGAGTTCTTCGCGCGCGGCGAGTGCCGCGATGAGGTGTCTGCACGGGATGCGCCGCTGGTCGAGACACGGGCGCGAACACTGGAAGAGCTTGGCGTTGACGCGCCTCCTCACCCTGACTGAGGCACCCGCATTCCATACGTACGACAGCTCATCGGATGCGTGCTGTACCACGTACTTGACAATGTTGGCACTTTGTGCATCATACAGTTGTTGTGCCGAAGGCGTCAGTCGTCGCTGTTGTTCCGCCCATTTCGCGGTGTTCTGTGAATGGGAGTAGCAAGCGTCGGCTAGAGCCGAACACATTCCATCGAAGTAGGCGAAGGGGTGGAGCTTTCGCAATCCCTTGATCAGCTGGCTACCGAAGGCACTTTCGACGAAGTTGCTTGTTCGCCAACCGTACAGCGGCGCCACACCAATGTTTGCATGAACGCACCAACGCGACGGCGGGATGCCGCGCAACTACTCTTTCACGTCGTTGCCCACCTCCAAGCCGATCCGCGAACGCCGGCTGTCGTACTCGTCGACGGTTTCCGCTGCCTGGAGCTGCCAGATTAGGTTGACGTGTCAGTGGTTGAACTTGTTGAACCGCGCGAGGACATTGCGAATGATGTGAAGCGTGCAGAAGCGCAGTTCGAGCCCGAGCGGGTCTGCCACAAAGAGCGGCACGGCGCTATGGTCACACAACTCTAGTACGCGTCGCAGATCAATCCCAGCTTCTTTCGCCACCGTGAAGAACCACCGATAGCTCTCCGAATCTTCAGCGGGGACAAGTGCAAATGCGAGCATAACATTGTGCATGTCACCACCGCGGCCGACGAGTAGCATTTGGACGCCGCTGAATGCTGGACACTTACTGTGTACACATTTCACTCCGACCACCCTCTGGCGGGCGTCATAGGCAGCCCCAAAGACCGCTGGCACGATGATAACCCTCTTGAAGGGTCCGTTCTCGTCCTTCGCTGCAAGCGCCACAGAACCCGGGTTCAGGAATGCGAACTGCTCGAGGTACGATGGTAGCTTGCGGTACGATTTCTCGACGACGTCGTCGCTAAGAGAGGCAATCTGCTCGCGCGCACGATACACTGTCCGAAGCTTCTTCGCCAAACCGATGCCGTCTCGAGCCTGCACTTGCCTGAATAGCACGCCTGCTGATACGCTGGTGTCCGACTTGACGGCGCTCGTGAAGGTGGGGATGGCCGCAATCCGCCGCCGAGTCGGATTAGCTGTGACGAGACAGTTGACGTGCTCTGATCGCATCGAAGAGATGTCAGATGGGCCAGGCATCTTGTTCACCCGACGCTGGTAGATCCTGACTTCCACGTTGCACTCCGACGACGAGCAAACAATGTGGCGGTGGCTCCCGCTGCGCGACGCCAGTCGCATCAACTTGTTGATGGAGAGTGCGTGGTCTTGGACGGCGTGGACGGCCGCACTAGCGCTCTCGAATTCTTGACCGACGTGAACAGAAGTTGCTGTCGCGCTCACGATGCCGAGTTCGTCGATCGTCTCCATGGCGTTGTGTTTTATTGTCCTAACGCAGGATTTTGCTCAAATGTCTCGATTGTGCGCCTGGACACACTCCTTGCACCCAAGCATGGTTGGTCTAACTACGGCTTTTTTGTATAGTACCCTGAAATACAGTGCCACACGAATTGTCAAAGTCTGCCAACCAACCATTTACTTCGTGGCGATTTGTGGTCATTTGTGGAGTCCTACACGTACTGACAGAAACCATCGAAAATACTCGCGTTTTGTCTTCGAAATGCACTAACTGTCATGTCTTTCGGTATCCCTACACTGTTTGACATTTTCACGTTTTGATTTACCCATTCACCTGGATAAAATAGGGGCCACATTATGGGTACTGCAACTTTCACTCAGGGCATAGTTAAAATAGGCTCAACAGTTAAAATATGTTCGGTACGCTCTTGTGCCAATCCATTCACTTCAATCGAGTCTCTGTTACTCACCTGTCGTGCAATATTCACAACATCAACTCAGCTCCTTGGAAGCCCCGACCTAGTCAGCTTAAACACTCGCTGCATTATCGACACCCCCCCTATCAGCCTCTCCCGCAACGTCGCGTTCGTCGCAATTGCGTTGCCACCGCCGTCTCCAGCCACACGCACGCACAAGTTGCTGCGCTACCGACGTACTCGACCAAGATCCTCATGGGCACTGTCTCCGTGATGTGCATGGTGCTTAAGTGCGCGGAGCTCTCGCAGCTGCTTCGGGGTCTAATGTCTCCTTCAGTCGTGCGCGAACAGAGCGTGTCGCACCAGAATCGCGTCAAAAAAGCAGAGCTGTTGCTACTCGCTAATAAGCCTGACGCGCACAAAATCATCGAGATCGTCGGTGGTAGCGCTGGTGCGTTCGACACGCGCGTCCTCACGGTCAGTCGAAACGGTGTGGGCTACGACGAGCAGCTGGCGTCGAGATTGCCGCATTCGTCACTGTGTGGCCTGCGGTCTTCCATCCAGCCGACGTCCGCAATTTGAAAGCTCGTGGACTCAAGCTCCTGTCGAACAGCTTTAACGTCGTGTTCATGGGCGCAGGTCCGGGCTAGTGGGTAAGAACGGTGTCAGCAAGACGACGCGAATGCGTGACATCTCGACCATTGCGATCGACGGCATCCCAGCCGAGCTCCGGGCTATATACGTGCAGCAGAAAGACGTGGTCAAGAGCCGTGGGCCGCTACTCGCGTCCATGGTCGCAGCGCCGGAGCTCGCGAACCAGACGCCGGCTGCTGCCCAAGCGACGCTGCTAAACGTTAGCACCACGCCTGCGATTCCGGCGACATTGACGCACTATCGGGCTGCTGGAGCATGAAGCTCGCGCTCGCCCGCGCAATGCGATATATCGCTGACGTGCTACTCCTCGACTAGCCGACGAACCACTTGGACGTGCACGCTGTGCCGTGGCTGGTACCTCAACTCGCTCGAGCCATTGACGGAGCTGATCGTGCCGCACGACACAGTCTTCCTCGACAGCGTCTGGACGGACGTGCTCCAATACGAGACCAAGCAGCTGGTGCTCTACTCCGGCTCGCTTTCGCACTTTGTAACGCTCCACCCATAAGCTAAGTACTACTACGAGCTAAAGCCGTCGGGTACGGTCTTGCCGGTGCGAACAAACCCCAGCACTCGGACGTGACGCTCAAGCTCTGCCTTGTGTCCCGAGTCGCTGTCATTGGCTCGAATGGCGCTTGCAAGTCGACGCTCATCAAGATGCTCGTGCAAGAAACAGCGCTGGACGCCGACAGCTGAGGGGGTCCGGAAGCGCCAAAATATGCGACTAGCATACGTGGCGCAGTACTCGGTTCACCACGTAGAGCAGCACCTCGAGCGCTCGTCGGTCGAGTACTTCCAGTGGCGTTTCGGCGAAGAGAACGGTATTGATATGGAGCTCGAGATGCGCGTGAACCTTCAGCAGATAGAGGGAGATGAGTTGCTTGCAGGCCAGTGGCGCGGCCAGATTGAGAAGATTGGAACGCCACAAAGGTGAGAAGATCGGAACTTCACAATGACAACCGAATGAGTCATGCGCATTTGGAGTTGAGCGGATGCAAAAGAGGTAGAATGGAATCGGGCCGAGATCAGGCCGGCGGGGTTGTACGTGTCGCACACTTAAGCTTGTTGTGCTCAGCGCTGTTGCAACTTGTGCACCTGTAGACTCGTTTCGAGGCCAAATCTCCCGCGGTTTCGAATCCTGATGGGAGGCGAGCTATCTTCCCTATGTGGCTCGCTGCCGGACGCCCTCTGGTCTGCTCGACGACAAAGGGTTTGAGAACGCCGTGAACATCCGAATCGTGTTGGACTGATGACTTGAACAGATGCTGATCAACTTGCGCTGGAGTTAGTTGACGACCGGCATCGAGCAGTTGTCGGAGTTTGTGTGCCCATGGCAAACCGAGCGACGTCCGAGTCATGCCGGAGCATGCCTCCAGATCCGCTGGGTGTAGAGCTTGCAAGTAACTCTGATAGGTCTTGCGTAGCGCGAAATGCGTCACGCATCGCTGAACTGGCGCGAACAGAACCGGAAGCGTGAGCAACTCGGTTCTCACTTGGTTGATCTAGTCTGTAAGAAGTGCAAACTTGCGGGTTGTGGATAGATCAATTCGATCATAAACATCGAGGAGAGACCCGCGTGAGCGTTTCAGCTTCAGCTTGATCGAGCTCCAGTGAGCACCTTCCGCTCGCGATGTTGACGTGTGCCCGAAGTGTAGATGTCGATCGACTGCGAAACTAGCTTTATGCTAGACCACTGGAACTTTGTTCTCGTCGATGTACGTGAGCACTTGAGCGATGCTTGTGTTTGACGGTTGAGACATTTGGCCAGCGCCGTCGTCCGAAGGAGCAGGAGCCATCAGCTCTCTCTTGGCCGATGCCCAGACTTGATGGAATTCCTCCCTCGTCTTTGTCTGGTATACAGCTCAGTTCCACGCACCCATGACTGCTGCGACGTCGTCCGCATTCATACCTCTCTTTTTGCACTGCTCCGTTATGTGTTACCCCACATGCCATCAGCACAGGTTGATTCGCATTGATGGCCACAGGCGCTCGAGTGCATATTTCAATTGTCTCTCGTCGTCGATCACGACGACCGTTGGTGGTGAAGGCAGCGATCTTGTAATTGCAGTAAGAGCCCACGCGTGTGTTTCTTCGAGTTCGTTGTCAAGAAACGCGCAAGCGTCCGTGAAAGTGATGTGCGTCCCTGTAGCTCCGACCACGTGCAGCATTGGCATCTTGTGCTTGTTGGTCTGGTACGTACAATCCATCAGGAGTACCGAGTGGTGCTGCTAGATGAGAATATGGCTTGACAGCGGCGAAACGAACAGGCAGACAAGCCGATTGTCAGCGTCTCGAAGACTTGGCGACGGCACTCCGTTGTCCCTCAGCTTAGCGTGAAGTGCTTCGATCTCCGTCAGACCACCAAGACGCTCCTTCTTCATCTGCTCTATGACGTTCTCCACATCCTTCAAAGTCAACCAAGGATGACTTGGTCTCAAATTGCACCATAATGCGCCGGACTCGAAGCCTGCATTGATCCCAGCGGCAATTGGCTCTTCGATGTTGTGGGTATCGCGTAGGTGAGATCTTGCAGCAGGAAGAGCACCAATGTCTAGCTCCCGTAGACGCATGTAGTTGTTGCGCGTTTCTTTGTCAACAGCGGCAGTCCACCCTGCTCTCCCGGAGACGACGCGGATCAGGTACACCCACCCGACCTTTTTCGTCCTGAGCACTCGCATGCCCTCTGTCGGCTACCAGCCACCTACCTTGTGACTGCGCTGCGTACCACCTTATGAACACGCCAACACGACGCCGGCGGGATACGAGTTTCTGATCACCAAGGTGAACCCATTCTCCACGGCAAACGGTTTCAAGGCTGCTATCGCGTCGTGTTGAGACAGGAACGGACCGACGAGTGCAGCACGGCCGGACTTCCATGGTGCTGGGTTGGCGTTGTCCATCGTGTACTGAGCGAGCGACTGAGGTGTGGATTGAGGGAGACCGATGGGCCTCATGTCCGTGAGTTTCGTTCTTACTTCTCAATACCTATACATAGACAGCCACGCCTATTTTACCCGCGCCCTGAGTGAAAGTCGCTGTGCCCATAGAGTGCCCCTAAAATAAATGTTAGTCAATCCCGGAGTGTTGTTGTGATCACTCTGGATTAAGCCAATCTCAGAGCACTCACCTCATTCACCTGGATAAAATAAATTTCAATCGATCCGGTTGTGTTGTTGTGATCACTCCGAATTCAGCCAATCACAGAGCACTCACCTGAATTGATTTTGTCAATTTCAAAGTGTATTTTGTTGTAACCACGCCCTCACAAAAAACTGTACAATCGAGAAAATCGCGATTGAGTATTTGACACTAAACGACAAAATCAATTTCAGCCAAGTCTAAAAATGGCTTCTTTTAGACTTCCAGATCAGTTCAGATCAAATCAATAGGACCAAAATAAAGATAATCTTTTTGAGAACTGAAATGTCCAATAATAGAAAATTCGGACTTATCCGAGGTGCCATCTTTGAACGCTTGAAACTTTGGACTGACATCGTAGTTTGAGACGCTCAATATCTCACATGAAAGACAGATAACGTACCTTAACGTGGTATAGCTCGTTGAAAAACCTTAAAAACAGGTTAATGATACTTCCGTTTATTTTGGTCTCATTTGAGACCACTTTAAACGAAAGTATCATTAACTGTTTTTTTAGGTTTTTCAGGAGAGCGGTTTAAACTTGTTCCAATACAATGGAAAAAAATCCAAAAACTCGACTAAATCGGAGGGGAAAGTTTGTCATCTGACCACAAAATTGATGTCAGTCAATTCTAAAACGGAGTTATTTACGACTTTCAGATTGATTCTGATCTAATCAGAGGCACCTATTTGACGACAAAAATTCAAAGCAGAAAAATGTGTAATAATAAATATTCGTACTTAATCGAAGTGTCATCTTGGCATGCTTGTAACTTTGGACTGACTTTGAAGTTTAGGACTTTTGATAGCTCAAATGAAATAGCAGTTAGCGTGGTTTAACGTGGTCTAGCTCATTTAAAAAAAACCCATAAAATGGTTCATGATACTTTCGTTTGAAGTGGTCTCATTTAGAATTACTTACCCAGAATGGTATGTGTCGAATCGCTCAGCTCTGCTCTGACGCATCTGTCAATCGCCTTTTCGTTTAAATCAGAGCAGTTTGGAAGAAGTTACAGAATTTTGCTGACATTTTGCTGCGAAATCGCTTTGCGCGCACCAGATTGTATCTTGATTAAATTATGGTTCAATTAATGACTGGGCTCAAATTAGTATAAGCTTCAGTATGCCGCGAGCTGTAAAATGAGCGCACGCCTTCATCGAGTGAACCAAAGGTTGCGTTGAAAAGCTGAAAAGTTTTACCACTCAAAGCACGCTTCTCCTGCCTCTCGCTATAGACTGCCTATGGTATTCCTCGGCTTTTGTAGCTCTTGCTTTTGATAATGAAACCAGTTGATGTTTTTCGTCAGTTAAAATTGCGGGTAGAATTTATCAGGTGGCACTGACGGTCAGAGAGATCGCCTCAAACAAATGCGAAGACGAGCCTTGGGTGACAGCGAAACGAGCTTCATTCGAGCAATGGCATCCTCGACGGCAACGCTGGCGATCATTCCTCCACCACCAGCATCTCAGTATCCCTCCGAAGACTGTGCTGATGAGGCTCAACACACGTGGATGTTGGCACATGGCGACAACGTATCGCGACGTCGATTTCTTCGCATGGTCGACAAGCATTCACCAGTTTGACTTCGCTACTTCGAGTGTGACCGCGCTGGACGGCCGAAGAACACCGCGCGGCTCAAAGATGAAGGCAGAGTGCGCACAATTAGAGGGTTGAAACGAGGGGGATGCTCAATGAAAATCGAAATTCGTGCTGTCTCCAAGAACCTGTCCGAAGGTCCGTAGGAGATACACTGCACGCCAAAAAACGAAATGAGCTAAAACCATGCGTAAATCACTCAATTTTGCGTTTATTTTGACGAGCTTTTGTAGATCTGTTCGTCAAATCCAGGCGGTTCTGATGATGTGATCAGAATCGCGTAATTCGCACTAGAAAAGTCACAACAACAAAATGCTGACGTACTCAAGTGACAAAAAAACGAAATGAAAAGCATACTCAACTCAAGTCAAATTGGCTGCCAACAAGTGCCAAAATTGACATGACGTGAAAATTAGGTGGTGTTTGTATGATGAAAATCGGAGACGTGACAGAGGAGCTCGATTGAGTTTGCTCACACTGGTCGATTTACCCTTTCAACCATCGCTAAGCGTCGTCAAGATGATAGACTGCACTGCTCTAACTTTTGTGACACAGAATGTTGGCACACAAAAGGAGCACGCACTTCCCAAACGCATGCGTTCTGCTCAAAGACGTTTTTATATTTTTTGTACCAGGCAGAGGTCCAATTCGCGACTCGCTCTTTACTCGACTGAAACTTCGAAAGAGGTGGTAAGAGCAAGGATGTTTTGGTATACAGAGGTTTGCAACACCCCTGAATGAATTGACGCCAGTGCGTAGCTCGGGCGGCTGTAGATATCGCGCCCTTGACAGGAGAAGGTTATCACCTTGATGCTTTGACAGTGCTTTTTGGTGTCAAGAGGCGAAAAACACCCCTCGATTCTTTTTCGATTGGCGAAAGCGACTTGATTTAAGTATGCTTTTCATTTCGTTTCTTTTGTCACAAGAATATATCAGCAGTTTTTTGTTGTGCCTCTTCTAGTGTGAATTACGCGATTCTGATCACATCCCCTTAATCGCCTTGATTAAACAAACAGACCCACAAAAGCGCATCAAATTAGATGCAAAATTGAGTGATTTACGCTAGTTTTTGGCTCATTTTGTTTTTTTGGCGCGCAGTGTATACCACACGAAGACCGAAAGTCAACACCACAATCATAACCCATCTGACAACATTCGAGTCCATGCAACTCATCAACAGCGCAACCCTACATCTACACCCGCCGCCCAAGATCTCGTCACTCCAAGAGTAAGTGGACGACCGTGTCGTCGCAGGAACAACCATTCGAATCATTCATGTATCACCTTTACAAGCGAAACCTTCATCACTGGCGACGCGGAAGGATATCGCGAACGCAAAGAACGCCACTCGTCAAGAGATGCTGTCAAGGCATACTCCGATGGAAGCGCTTTTTCAAGATCTCCGCGAACCCAAGTTCTTCTTCAAGTTCACGGTGCGGCAGGACACATCCGAAATTCAGCGGCTGTTCTAGCGTCACCCGGCAACCAGTGTGATATACCAGCTACATCCCGAAGTGCTGCTACTCGACAATACGTACAAGACCAACAAGTACAACCTCCTGCTGTTGAACATCATAGCGATGACAGCGATGAACACTATACTCTCTGGTTGGCCAGTGCTAGTTGTCGAGTGAAACGAGGAGGACTTTGCATGGGCTCTAAACATGCTGCATCTTCTCAAATCGAGCTAAACGTGGGCCGATCGTCAGTGCTTCTGACCGACCGCGACTTAGCTTGCATCAACACATTGAAGCGCGTGTTCCCAGATGTCCGGCCACTGATTTGACGGTGACACATGAACAAGAACGTGCTCAGTAAAGCGAGACAAGTGCTCGGGCAAGTACAAGTCCAGAACCTAGGACCAGGTCAACCGCAGTTCGGGAACTTCCCGAAGTCTGAAGAGTTCGTGGTCGAGGTTTAACTGGCCGTAGAATCGCTGACATAGGAGGCTTTCCGTGCAAAGTGAGCGATGCTGCACCGCATTTCGCCTGAGCTGTCGACGTACCTGAAAAAGCATAGGTGGATATACAAGGGCGGCATTGTCCGCCATCAAATTGACCGCTACAAGTAATTCGGCATACGAGACACCTCTGCTGCTGAAGGGACCCATTCAAAGGTGAAGGCGTGGTTCCAGTCGAGCAGGGGGGACTTACTCAGCATTTTTCGGAAGTTGCTTCCGTGGTGAACCTCGGCAGCAACGGATCATCGGCTACACGCTGCACGCAACGAAACGATTACGCCGCATCGACTGCAAGCTTCTCGCTACGCTCGGGTTTTTCGCATCATGTCCAACTGGGTGCTTGTGGAAACATACGAGCTGTGGAAGATCGCAATCCTGGCGATAGCAAGTGGGGCGCGACGAAACATATGCTATGGGCGATTTCGAGCAGTTCACGGGCATCCTTGCGTGCACGAGCTGATGGGGTTTATACCGTCGAATGGAGCGCGTCGGCTGTTACCTGCGGACTTCGACAGACGCTGGCTTATCCGTCGCTCGACTCTGCCGGCGCTCCCGACAAGCGTGTTCGAGCCGGCCGTTCTCTACCGACGTTCACCATCCGCAGCGACGTCTCATCAGGCAAACCATAGTGCGAGTGGCACTGCATGTGAACCAACGCTAAGCGAAGGGTTGATAGAAATCATCCGTCAACGCCGCCTCGTCAAGCACAAGCGTCATCACTCGCTGTCCAGACGGAGGGTGGTTGTGAAGATGACGTCGGGCGCCACGTCGGGTTTGCCGCTCCTCGACTCCATAGGTACGCAGGTCTCCATGACTTAGCATAGTATGCAGTTGAAAGCATTGCTTTCGTACATGTAGCTCGAACGTTGACTTGATGGACAGCGAAGGAACTTACTATACTTCAGAGTACCCAACGATGACGGCCAGAAGTCATGGTGACACTGAGTGTTTAGTGGTGAGTAATATATAAGAAAGATATTTTTAATGCAACTTCAACATTGTCATGTTTGGATTCACTACGGACTGGCCAAAGGTCACACTCGACTGTCAAGTAAGTGAGAAAGACGCGTCCATTATCTTTGCTCTTAGGTAGCGGCTCCGTGCACAATGTTGACATGGCTGTGGTAGCTACTTTGCTCCCCGTAAACACTGTGGCACACTGTGCACTCGAACCTGCCCTTAGCTTTCTGAAGTCGCTTACGCTTCGCCTTGTTATCGGATACTTTGGGGTTCTTATCGCAGTAGTACCGGTGTTAGCGGATCTTCGACGACGTTGCCTCAAGGTGAGGACAGAACCCGCACTCGAAAGCAGGCGGCTGCGCGCTCAATACTATATCGGGTATCCACAGAGTCTTGTCGAAAATCAGATAGCAGTGCAGGCGATAGTTAGTTGCATCCTACTTAGCTCTGCAGTGAATCAGATCACCGCGAAACAAAATGCAATGGCAGACTAGAATGTTCACTTGACGCTCGGTCGACGCGATGCGTTCATCAAAGCAACAAGCAAAGACCTTGAGCTTTGTCTCAGGCTGGCGAGCTAGAATCATGCTTGCTAGCACGCTTCCAGGGTACCGTTCTGAGACCTGAGTAAGATCCTCGCGTGGGTAGTCTTTGTGTGGCCCTTGTCCGTCTCCTCCTGGGCGTGACTGCATGAGCTGAATCTGAGGTCAGTAGTTGCGGTCAATGACCAATGCCATATCTCGGAGGCTCTCGCTCACGTCATGAAGCGACGGTGTCAACCGCTTCACTCTTGCTTGAAGTCGAAATTCGTCACCTTCTCCCGCCCACTTCCTTGAAAACTGGGATGTACTCGGCTTGTTCTGCCTCCGCGTTAAGAGCTGCAAAAGTTGCGCTCGACAACTCAAGAGTGACGACTAGATAGCTGCTCTTGCGGAATTGAAGTTGGAAGTTGGACGCCATTTCTCAAATGCAGTTCGCTAACGTGATGTTGTCATTTTCCATTCGCTGGTTGCGTTCTTCTACAACAAGTACTTGGGTTGAGCGTTTGGCTTGCGGCGCTACGTGTGGGAACAGTGCCGTGCCTTGCCCGGTGAAGCTGGAATTTAACCCTTCAGGTTTGAGTTAACATGATGTATGCATTGACGATATATGCCTTCCAAATTGTTGTCGTACAATATAAATTTCCCTGTTATACATGTACCAGGAAAGTGGCACTCCACATTCATTGCGTCAGAATCGCTTGCT
>JAASGD010000677.1:0-17967 GCA_023334115.1 Globisporangium megalacanthum
AGCAACGTACGTCGCTGGCTCGAGCCACTGCTGCGCCGAGCGTGCACGTGGGGTAGCCACCGCCTGGTCGATGTTTGCGATGTACTTCATCGAGTCGGGCAGTGGACTGCCAGCTCGGTAGGCACCGAGCACCTTGAGCAGCGTGCGTGCAGTCTATGCCAGCACCAAGGCAGCAGCGTTAGGTTCAGCCAAGGCAGTGGATAGCTGCGTGGTGATGCACTGAGCAACCTAACCCCATGCACGCACCTGCAGCGACAGCACGTAGTTCTCGCCCTCCGCCGTCACGGTCTGGACGTTGTCTCCGTGCAGAACCTGCATGCGTCCAACACCCGCATCCCTGTTAGTACTAGCTCAGCTAGTCTCCCCCTTTATCGCAAGTGTGGTGCCAGTCGTACCGGCAGACCTGCAAAGAGAACAACACCGCAACAGAGCAACATGTCAGTGAACTATGTACGATATGAACTCATGTCGGTACGCAGTAAACTCACCGCTTGAAAGGAGGTACCCGTGGCCACCGCACGCCTACCGCCATTCGGACAACACACGCCACTCGCGTCAGCTATCTCCAACCCACTCAACGCACTGGCGCAGATTCACGATGTTCTCACCCGACGCGCAGTCTCAACGCCAGCACATCCAATGTCGGACGCCAGGACCTTTAGACCGCAGCTCATGGCGTGGCCGACGTTAAGCATCGCCACGTTCCCCTTGTGAATCTGCGCCGACAGCTCCTTCGTGAACGCGTCCATCTGGTTCCCTACACACCGTTGTTCACCCAGCGATGAGCTTCAGACGCTCGGTACTCAGTCACGCAGTAGAGACGAAACACCACCACACGCTTACCAGCGATCGTGATCGCGTACGCCGCAGCCAAGAGCGGGAACAAACGGTACTGCTGCGACTGGTAGTCCAGGACCTTGAGCTCCTGGTTGCTCTTCGGGTCGTTCGCGTCGTACCCTTGTTCACGGACAGCAGAGTACCGAATCGCGATCGTACACGCTTTGCCCAACACCATGGCGTTCATGCGCACGAAGCCCATGCGGGTCTGGAGCATCGTAAAGTACATGATCTCTTGAGGGACGCCCTTGTTCTTCGAGTACTTGCCGTTGCGATCCACAGTCGCCAGTCGCATCGCCATCTGGTCACGCGGAATGCGCACGTGGTCGAACTTACAGTAGCCGTTGTCCACGTTGTTGAAGCCGATCTTCGGGCCAATGTCCCCCATCGTGCACCCCACACGCGGCTCGTGGGTCTCCTAGTCGCGCAGCTGGACCATGAAGTTGTGCACACCGTAGTCCTTGCCGTGCAGAACCAACCGCGCGTACACGACACCAAAATTCGCTGTGCGAGCGAGGGCCCCTGGCCACCACTTGATGGAGCTGAGCGTGGGCGAGTGGATCTCAAACTCGTCGGTCTCGGGGACGAACGTCGCCGTGGTCTCGAGACCACGCACGTTGGAGCCGTGGCCGAGCTCCGTCTGCGCATAGCAGCCAATCATCTTCCACTCCTTCGCCAGCTGCATCCACTGGGCCTGTTGGGCTTCCGTGAAGAGCAGCTCGAGGTTCTTGATGAACATGAGCGTGTGGAGCGTCGTGGACGCTACACAGCTCGTGAAGCTCCGGAAAATTACCCGCAGCTGCTCCGTGTCCTCGTCGCTGAGTTTGTTGCGGCGGGCGATGATCTCGACCCGAGCCGCCATCTGCGTCGCACGTTTGTACTGCTCACCGCGGGACAGGTAGTTCATCGTCTCGTTGTTGATGACCGGGTCGGCCACAAGCAGCGCCTCGAGTCTCTCCAAGCGCTCCACTTGCGTCTGGCCCTGGTGCAGCACGTACGCGATCTCACGCGCAGACAGGTCGCTCTTGGCACGCTCGGCGTCAAGTGGTGACAACGTCATTTTGCTAGTTGCAGCGACTCCAAAAAGATTTTGGCAGTTTCATCGTCATCAAAAAGCCGCTCAAGCATTTTGATCCATCCACTCGGTTACCAGCTGGGTACTCTTTTTGTATCCCAGAGTAACCTGAAGTACAAAAATGTACACCCAAAACAGCATTTTTGTGACGCCATTTTGCATTTATGTGACGCATTTGAAATTGTAATAGCCATGGAAAAATGAGATTTTTTCGCACGTCCATGTTCTCTGGAATTTTCCAGAGCTTTCCCGGAAGGCTCTCATTTTCATCACTACCGCCTTCCTTTAGTTTTCGGCACTCCCTGTTGTCCCCGATTCGGCGGAAATTATTGTACATAAAAAGTATAATTGTGTCCGATGTGACAGACTCAGTTGCGATTTTGACGAACTGGGGAAAAAACAGCTGGTGAACAAAGAATAGTGAATATACACCACCTGGACGTATAGCTGGTTACCTAGGAAAAGGGCCAGTGCCAGTGCTGCGCAGGTCCATATATCTCTCCTGCCAGCCACTCAAATCAGACAGCCAACAATTCAAAAGCAATTCAAACGCAATTCTTCGTCAATTCCACATCACGTCGGAGAGCAAATCCCAGCAAGACGAATTGTTCTCACAACTAGATGAGTTGATGCACCAAGTAGATGATTTGGACTCAATTCATCTACTTGCCGGGTATACACACATGGAGGTGAAGCACGTGCTGGCTACTTGCTGACTTGCAAAGTCAAACTGACACGGACACACATACAAGTGAACGAGCACAGACACAGAGTCAAATAGGTGCATACCAACCAACCGCTTCACAATACATGCAGGTGTAGGCCAATGCAGCGTTGGAGAGGACCATCGCGTGCAGGTAGACATGCTGCTAACGAAGACAACACTGATTCGAATCAAACACGCAAGGATGGATTGAAGCTTATGGAAGAGCACACATGCAGAGGTAGCGGTAGCGGAGGAACTGGAGCTGAGCTCTCCCGACGCGACCCGTCCGCCGCCCGAGGACTTGCGCTTCTATCGCGAGAAGTACGAACAGGCCGCAGTTGAAGTTGTCGAGCTGCGATCCGGCGCCTGCCATGTAGTTGCGCAGTCGGTACTAGTTCAGACCAGACCCAGGGAGAATCGGCACGAGGCTCTCGAGCGCGACCTGGTAAGCCGACGCCGCATGGCCAGAGTTCGTGGGATCGTAGTAGAACACCTCCTTCCTCACTAGGTTGCGACGAGGAGGCACCAGTGGTTGTCTGCAAAGAGCAGCGGGATGAAGACGTGGACGAGACCGGCGCGCCGAAACTGTACCTTGAGAGTTGCCTTGACGTCATCGACACCAATCGTAGCAGCCAACGCGGGCGTCACCATCATGCACGTTGTGTTGCCAGCCAAAAGCCGTTCCAGAGCCAACCGCATCGCGGCGTTGCTCAGCTGCGTCCTCTCCGCAAAGCCAGAAAACCGCGCTGCTTTAGACATGCATTGCACACACAATTACACACTGTTACCCCAATAAAGTCAGCACGAGAGGCAAAGCGCGCGCGTACCTTCTCCGACGTCAAAGAGATCTTCATGAGTGCCTCACCCAGCTCCTGTTGTTTGCTTGTCGCAAAGTCAGCACCCAGCCCGTAGCCGGCAGTATAGTCGATGCTGTTAAACCACGCACACGCGGCGTCCACTCGTCTGATCGTGTCCAGGACGTTGTGATATGTCAACATCAGGTTGAACGTGAGAGGAGAAAAGACGCCGACGTCTGGTACAGTGACGCCAACATCCTTCTTGGCGAGACCAGGCGACGCCTTCTGCAGACGGACGACCATCTTTGCAGCTCGCGAGAGCATTGAACGAGGAAGCACCCGCGTCACCCCCTCTTCTGCAACAGGCTTCTTGCGTGCGCTCCCGTCCAGCTTGAACGCCTTTGGCTGCTTGGTGCCTTTTATGGCGTCGGAGACCCGAATGCGGTCCATCACAGCATTGGCCGACTCGTAGCTTGGACCGCTGGTGAGAACGTGCCGAATGGAAGACAGGTTCACCCCGTCCTCGAACAGTTTAGACGCCTCGCGTGCCTCATCACGGCCGGCTTTCTTCTTTTCACGTTTCACCTTTGGTGTTTGGCGCGGCCGTCCTGAGCTCGCGGTGAACTGGCAATGGAGAAGTCCTCTTGCACAATCGCCACAATCTCCTGTGGTCTGTCCAACGCTCCGCCAACAATCTCTTGCGTGCTGAGCGGCTGCAGGGAAACGAACTCGACCTCGTCCGTACTCGAGTTGACTGCTGGCTCCGTGTCTGCCTCTTGAACTTCTGCGCCCTGAACTTCTGCGCGATCTATCGAGTCGTCGGCAGTCTGTTGCTCGCCCGACCCGTACTGAAGGTATCGGTCATCTGGAGTCGGTTGTGCGCACGACTCGCTCTCCTTGGACTCTTCATCTTCAGTCGGGGACACACCGGACCCCACAGCATCGCCATGGACGCCTGCGTAGCTACCCGCTGGATCTCGTACCACGACAGCAGTACTCGAACCCGTCACGTGACCAGCCATCATCCGATCCATGTCGTTGAGGCGGCGACTCATCACCATCTCCGCGACAGTTGGGAGGATGTTCGTCCCTTGGCGGTACCCGACCATGCCAAAGTCGCTCATTCGACTGCTGATATCCGTCACCACCTCGTGAGCTTCGCGAAACTTGCGATTCTTGTCCCACGGAGCTGACCTTCTTGGAGTGACGACTTCCTCTGCAAACGGAGCGGCTACAGGTTGCCCAAGGTTGCCGAGCGTCCGGGCGGACGAAATTAGCCAACGTTTCGGGATCAAGTGCACCGGGATGGCTCGCTCGAGGTGAAGCGCTTTGCGAAGAAAGAACACGTGTTGACAGGGAAGCAGGCGCGTCGACATGAATAGGCATGAGCACGTCCAGCTTGGCTTCTCGACGTGGTAAATCACGCTCGGCTCGTCTAACTCGTCATCACCGACCAAAGTGCTCTTCACAAAGAAAACGTTCTCCAGTCTCTCGTAGAACTCGTACCGCGCCTTGGAGATCGCGAAAATGTACTGCCCGTAAATCAGCTCTGCCGCGTGCTGACTCACCACGTTCGCGACTTGATTCATCTCCGCGTCGTAGGCCGCATTGCAGACGATCCCGAGCTTGTTGACCCGCTACTCGAAGTGTTTCTCGGCGAGGCTCTGGTAGTACAATATCGAGGCGATACACTCGTCCACGCTGGAGAACGAATCCACGACTTCTTTCAACTGCTCCCACGACGCCTCCAGCCGGTTGTTCGTGTCGTTACCGAGGGTCGCAGCGTTTTGTCCTGTGTACGCGCACCAGCGCTCCTGGCAGGTATCCCAGTAGCGCTCAAAGTAGTCATCAAAGCTGTTGCACCTGTGCAGACGCGAGTTGGTCGCGTTCCCGACTGCTGGTGCTGCGTGCTCTGGATATGCGTCGGGCATATCGTAGATCGCGCCAGTCGGTGCCACACTGGACTGAGATCACTCAGTTGCCACGTCACGGTCGGTCACGTACCGGACTGCTCCGCCCCCGTCTTGGTCAATGCGCAGCATCTCACGCATGTACAGCCGGTGCTTGTTATACTCGCGTTCATTCTTCGCGTAGACGAGCAGCTCCACGAGACTTCGCAGTCGGTCCTTCTTCCATGCTGACAGTCCGTACTCGTCCGAAGCGACTTCTTCACGGAGCCACTTGATCACGAGAAATTGGCAAAGAAGGACGCGGACACTTGGGGAAGCCTGCGACAGTACTGAAAGCTCGCTGAAGTCCTTGTCGATCTGCACACACTGGACCTTCGTCCAGTCTAGGGTTATTGGCCTTGAACGTCTCCACCGCTGTTCAGAGCGTCTCCGCGCGCTCGTTCTGGATGACCGCATGCTGGACATACTGTCCCATCCCAAAGACGTCGTGCACCATGAACGAGAACACCTTGTACTTGGAAGTGTTTGTTCCGTGCTTCGCGTCTATCAGCAGCACTTCTGGGAAGCGGGCAACCATCGCTCGCATGTGGTTTGTCTGCATAGTTACACATGTTGCCACATTCTCCACAAAAACACACGAAGTCAGATTTGGCACCCAAGTGTCATTCGATCACACCGCAGCGCTACGCGAAAACATGTACCCTGTCATGTTGACGCTGCGGGAAGATACGCCAGACGTTTCCTTCCTCCTCTTCGCAGAAGTCCTTCATCCAGGTCCGCAGTCGTTCGGCGGTCGTCCGATCCCCTGTGTCGCGCTGCTTTAGCGGCGAGATGATTTCCGAGACGTCACGAGCGTTTGGCTCCACGCTGGAGTTGTCCAAGATGTACTTGTGGACCTTCGCCTTCTTTGCGCCAGCCTTGCGAAGGAGGTCGACAGTCTCGAGCACATCATCGCTCAGCGCCATTCGGACAGCGGCGTACAATCCATAAAACACTTTTGACAGGGTGTGGTGGTGCGTCAGGTCCGACTTGGTCACGTGAACGACGAAACGATACTCTCGCTCCTTCCACTGCACACACTGATTGATCTGCACAGAATGAGCCACAGTGAATCAGTCGCAATTGTGCCAGATTGGCAGTTCTGTGCCCGACTGACGCATTCGAACCCACCTTCGCGCTGCACTGCATCGGGCGGATTTCTTGGCGCGCTCGCTTGCCCGTCCCTCCGTACTGGTACACACCGGCGTGCGTGCACGCAAGCGTCTTCGCGTACGCCACCCATTCCGCAGGGATCGGCTTGGCAAGAGAGTTCGCATCTCCGACCCGCTTGTTTCGCTCCCCAATCGATGTTGTCGATCGGAGCCGAAAATGCTATCCGGCAAGTGAGCGTGTTAGCGAACATACAGACAACAGCGACAGACAGTTGGAGAGTGTTGCGTCATACCTGGAACGAGCGTGCTTGGTAGACAGTGAGGAACTCAAAGAAAGCCTCCCAGCCTTTAAAGGTCTCCTCGCCAAGCGGGGGTCCTTGCGCCACGACCTCCGCAGGCGGGGATGGCGCTGCTAACTGAACAGCAGTATCAGCCAATTCGCTCTCGTCGCCTTCCTCGTCACCGTCGTCACCGTCGTCCGCGAAGTCACTGCCGTCATCCGCTGCCTTGCGCTTCTTCGCACGCGCTTCGTTCTGACTGCCATGTTCGCGTGATCGCCTCCCGCGCTCACCGCTTCCGTCCGCGCCGCTCGTCGCCCTCTGTGACGTCTTCTTCCTCATCTTCGTGCGACGCATTTTGGGGACGTGTGCGGTCCGTTGCTTTTTCGAAAATGAGAGGGGGATTTTAGTGGCTGAGACGCAAGGTATACTATACAAAATCCGGGATGCCGGATAGAAGGCTGTGCAGAGCCGATTCGAGCGGTACTTTTGAGGGGTGGGTGGTAGAATGTTCTTCGAGTTTTCGTCTGGAAACAATTTTTGAGTTGGTCACAACTGTCACTCTCTTAGTTTCTACTGACAGCAATAGGGGTGTCACTTTTGATTGATTGAGCTGATTGATTGATGACCGCTGTTACACTTTTTGGCCAATCGAATCGCTTGAGTAGCACTGCTCCATTCATCTCCAATTCTCGCTCACAACGAACACGCCAATGCCGCTTACCAGCGGCCGCCAGTCTACCATGCGTCATCTTGAAGCTGTCATCGCGATTGCGCTGCGCCAACTCCTCGCTCATGGGCAGGGCCAGCCGCATCAGTCGGCGCAGAGTGCGGTGCACAACCTTGTGGCGCTCCGAGTTGTGCTTGAGCGAACGCGATACGTCTGTGAGCGCACAAGCGTCCAGCGCTCCATCTCATCGCTCCAACACAAGCTACAGGGCATGAATGCAAAGCAGTTTCGAGCTGAGTTTCGACTGAGCAAATACAACTTCTGGAGGTTGGTGCGACACGTCGAGGACCTTGCTGTGTTCGGCGGAGCTGTGTCTAGACAGCACCCAGTCGAGCTGCAGCTCCTGGTCTTTCTTCAGTTCGTTGGCTTTAGCGGAAACGGCGGCTCGTACCAACGCACATCACGCTTGGCCCAATGCTCAATCGGGTCAGTAAGCAATTTCGTCATGCGCTGTACGCGCGCTGTCCGCTCACTCCGCAACGAGATGATAGCGTGGCCATCGACTGATGAGCAGAGCGTCATTGCTGCAGAGTGCGAGGAGGCGTTCGGCTTTCCCGATTGTGTCGGCGTTCTGGACGGCTCACTCATGCCGTTGTCGCTCAAGCCCAGCCAATACGGCGAGGATTTCTTCAGCCACAAAAGCTCGTGCTCGCTAAACACATTGCTCGTGTGCGACAACAAGCGGCGCTTTCGGTACTTGTACGCGGGTTGGCCGGGAAGTGCGCACGACCAGCGAGTTCTCTCAAATAGCAAGCTCTATCGGGACATCAACACCTTGATCCCGGGCCGACGATACATCGTTGCAGACTCTACCTACACCCCTCACGCGCGCGTTGTTACCCCGTTCAAGAAACCACATGGCAAGCAGCTTTCGCGCGACCGCGAAGTGTTCAACTACCATCTGTCTAATATGCGAGTTTGTATCGAGCACAGCATCGGTATCCTGAAGGCAAGGTTCCAGCTTTTGCGGTGCATCCGTGTGCACGTGACCAGCGCTTCCAAAATGAAGCTGGTGGTGACTCTAATAGAGTGTTGCGTTGTGCTGCACAATATGTGCATCGACGACGCGAGACTCGACGAGTGGGCCGACGCTAGCGAAGAGGAGACCAGCTCGAGATCAGATGAAGGAGAAGCGAATGAGAGCGGAAGTGGGACAAAGCGTGACAAACTCCAGCAGCATTTGGGTTAGATTGGGTTGCTTTAGATCTACACTAACCGCAGCAGCGAATTGATTTCGTCTTCTGCAACTCCCGCATCACGGAGCTGTTGGCGCGCAACACCCTTCAACTTTGCTGACTCAATGCGTTGTTGCTCTAATTCCCCTCGAAGCCGCTGCTCTTCGAGTTTCATACGCTGAGTGTCGAGCGCCAACCGTTTTTCCTAGAGGAGGATGCGGTCTCGATCAACCGCCGATGATGCCGCTGTCATCTCGCGCCAGACATCGAAAATGTCGGCTTAGCGCTTTTTGCTGCGTGCTGGGGTTGGGAGTGGCGAGAGCAGTTGGTTGCTAATCGCTTCCGCTTCGCGGTCTTCTAATTCCGATGCCAGCGTCTCTGTCTCTGCAGACACCGGCAGCAGATTGTTGTCGCCTTCAGCGAAAACGCTGGCGTTGTCGCCGTATTTGTCGTCCTCGTTCGTAAAGATGGGTCTTGTTGCGGGGCGGTCTATCATGATGGGCTCAAGCGTGTCGTAGTACTTGCAGATCTTGAGGACGTGCGCACGAACGCCTGCGGCGCCGCCTTCGCCACCTCGCTCCTGCAAGATTCCTTCCCCAGTCCTGGATCTCCAGTCCATCGCAGCTCTAAAAGATCGCTCCAAATCGTTAATCTTGCTCCTCACATCGCGAGCACTGCGATGTACCAGCCCGTGCGAATGCATGATCGATACAATCTCGTTGCAAATGAGCTGCTTTGACTGCCCGCTCTTTGCCCCGCCTCGCTACCTGTCGTAATTGCCGTGCTGGCTGACCCACTCGAGCAGAACTTCAAGGGATGTCTTGCCACCTTGGGTCGCTGAGTCACAATCCCAAAGCTGTCGGTCTCCAGCAGCAATGCTCATTTTCTTAGCTGACTATTGGCTGGTCATATCAAATGTAACAGTACGTGTCCACAAGGTGATTATAAGTGCGTGAGTTCAAGTATGTGTGTAGCAGCAGCAGCACCACGACGCCAGCATGGTCATGCAAGCATACTGGTGCTACTGCTGTAGCTGAGGTTGAGGAGTCGCAGCGAAGCCCAAAGAGTCCGTTGTGTGTGCACGCTTGTGTGTGAAAGCGTGTGTGCTTCTCGTGTGCTACTTGTGCTAGGAAAATACGCACAGAACATCACATACACGATGCGTTATGACACAAATCACAGGTCACCTCATTCGTGTTTGTGTTGGAGATCATACGCGCGCTTGTGGGTCCGCGCTCGCGCGAGTACGCGGCGTATCTGTCGTCGAGCAGTCGAGTCGCCTTTTGCTTTTTGCTGGCTCCAGTCTCTCAGTCAACACAATTGGTGATGGGGGTCAATCACTTTTTCGACCAATCACACCGCATCATTTTGAAGGCTCCCATCAAAGTTCCCATCATTCAGATCAGCCAATCAAAAGTGGCTCTCCTAATGTGTGTGATGATTCATGATGAAGACGAAACCTCTCAGAATTTATGTAGTATGATTTTACACAGTCTATAAGCAACTTTGTGTGTTGCCCTCAAAATGAGCCGTCAGTGCGTACGGTTAATGTGTGACGTACATAACGACAGGCAAATCACTTCAAGAGTTGCACTTGACCCCAACTGGGATTTGAGCGTGTTGGTGATATGGCATTGCTGTCATCCTCGTTCAGTAGAGAGGGTGGTCCTGTTCAACAGCAAAGCACCGATGCCAGCTATGGTTTGCATGTTGCAGTCTATATTGCATGTCATTTGTCAAACTCGTTCTCTAAGTCAATGTCACCGACTGCAGTGTCCAACAAGCTCAAACGACTGAGCTCTCTAGCAACAAAGCACGCATTTTCGTTGTGGCCGTCTGTATGCGTTGCTCGAAAGCCTGATGTGACAGTACTATTGTCGAGCGCGTTCCAAGCGCTTTGCACCCATGCTGCGATGTCCTCACGCGATGGCGAGCTCATCTTGAACTGCACGTCATCGCTGCGCGTCTCGAGTTGCTGGCTGAGGCTGCTGAGCTAGCGCGCGCATTCGGTCCTTGAAGGGCTTGGTCCAGCTGACGTCCGCAGGCTGGCTCACCAATGTGTAGCGGGGCGGAACCTTGAGCTGGACCACGTTGATCGACGCTGCACAGTCGAGCGCCGGCTGCGACCAGTGGCCGCTAAAGACGTCGACAAGCAGCAGGACAGGCTACGCCATGTCCTGCCGCGAGTCAAAGTGCGTCTCGAGGAACCGCGCGTGCAACTCCGCCGCCCACCATGCGCTTTTGTTACCATACACCTTCATGCCCGTGCCGTCTTGTACGCTCTTCATCTGCTTCCACAGCCGCACGCCAAACCTATGCCGTTTCTCTCGATTGTCTCGCTCGACTTCTGGCACGCGCGATGGCGCAGCTTTGAAGACGAGCATTGGCGCGTGCTTCGTGCCATCAGACGCAGCCAGCAGCATGGCAGTCACCCGCTCCTTGTCCTTGCCACCACATCTTACCCACACAGTACGACCCCCTACCTTCGCAAGTGTACGAGTAGGAATATACTCAAAGAAGCACGCTACAGTCACGTCAGTCTCTGCTCGCACACATTCCACAGCTAAACACTTGCAATAGTGAGAAAGAGAGAGCCACGCTTACCCGTTTGGTCAGCGTTGCAGATTGCGGAAACGCCGAGGTCACGAACGACTTGCCGTACCGTAGCGCCGAACGCCACTGCCACCTTCTCTGCTTGCGGCGGCGGGTGCTGCCCTTGCCCTGTTCTTGCACGCTCGCTGAACTTGTGCCGTCTTTTGAATAGCTGCAGCCACGTCCACGACGTGGCAAAGTTTGCAACGCCGCTGGTTGCCGCAACGTCCAGCGCTCTCAAGCGCAGCATTATCGGTGTCACCGCAACGCCGTACTCGCGAAGTTCGTTCACCCAAGAGACGAGAGTTTGCTCGTCGGTGACTGACAGAGTCGTCGCAGCTCCTCGCGCACGCGCTTTCTTCAGTACAGCGCTGCGAGATGACGAACACGAAGCGACGAGAGCAGCCTTGTCTCGTCTCCACTGATAAATCAGCTTGCGGCGGCTCTCGTGTCTCGATGGGGCGAGGTCGGGGTAGTGCTTCGATAGTACTGCGCCGATGTCGTCCAGCTCAGCAAAGCTCTCGGCGACAGCGAGCTTGTGTGCCGCAGAGAAGGCTGTGTGTTCGTTGTTGAGCGGCTGTCGCCCGTTACCTCCGAGGTTGCTGCGCGCCATGGCGGGAGATTGTCGAATGACTAGCGCTGACACCGAGCTCTTCAGCTCCATTCGATTGTGCGAATACATCGTGGTGTGGTCGACATTAGTGTGGTCTGTCTGTTATAAATGATGCTGGGATGAGATAAACACCTGCTGTTGCGATTGGTTAAAACAGCTCTGTCAGCTATAAGTTATGTCAGTAACAACTAAAGGAAGGCTGTAATTATTTGTGTGTACCTCACAGTATATGATACCAGTTTTATACGCATCTGGTTGAAAATACTTGTATAAATGTAAACAAATATGATAATGATGTTATCATATTTGTATACAGTTATACACGTATTTTCACTATATTATAATGGAAAGGTTACGCCCGACTGGCGAAAAAATAACATGTTGCAGCGCTTCGCCAGCGGTTCTCTCGCCTGCCCAGGTTGATGCACTCCGCTTCGGTACGTGCATCTCCGCGCCACGATGTCTTGTGGGGTGTACACCATTCGCATCCAACGCTACCGTCGCCGTTTCAAAAGGCATGTTTTGCGTTCGTTTATCGATGTTTCCCGCTAGAGTGGTATTACTCCGTTTCAAAATAAGTGTAGATTAGAAAAAATGTATGTATTTTAGTCACTATTGGGTTTCACAGCACGTGAGAGGTAGGGTTGTGATCGTCAGATTATACTCTATCGATGAAGGGGCGTCGCTGGTCCAACTACGTCTATTTAGCGTCACAATCCATGAAAGAAAACAAAACACATGCACATAGCATCGGCATTTATCAGAAAGTACGTCTTTTTGTATTTTCTTTTAACATTTGACGAGAAGGTGCAATATCAGCACTCACTCCATACTAAAACCAAGACAATTTGCTACACTTATTTTGAAACAGAAAAAAGAGTGAAATCTGCACTTTTTTTGAAACGAAGTAGTACTGTACTCGGTTCCATCTCCGGCCAACCGGAAGTAATTGGTGACCAAAGACACTTCCTTCCCAGAATCTAAGATGATCAAGCGATCCTAACATATTTTTTACATTTGACCATTCAACGACCATAACTAAATTAAAAGCTGATTTTCAGTGATTTTCTCGGTTTTTGTAAAAACTAAAAACAGTTTGGCAACGTTCCAGGGTTTTTTTGGCGTTGTTTCCGGACAAAACACTCCTCAACTGTGACTCCTGGGTTCCGCTTCGGGCGAGCTCTGCTCGCCCGAAGCGAAACACATGCATGGGAAGTTGAGACGAGGTATAGCATTGACCCCCCCCTTCAACGCTGTTAGGGTTTTAATCCGCTCCCCCAACGCTGTAGTAACGGCGACAAGGCACGCACTGTGTTGAGTGGGGTCGTGGCTGGGTAGTTTTCTACTGTAGATTATACAGTGTATATATGTTCAGTGCTTCCGTAAATGTGTATAGTATACATCTTTTACCTGGTTAAACCTGGAAATACTTGTATACATACCAGGCAAAAAAAAACCTGGTACGTTGGGCTGTCCAACTAAAACTAATTCTCTAATTTTTCCAGAGCTTTACTGGAATCTGAGGTGGTCTTGCAACCCTGAACTTATATTCCGACATTTGACAATTTGGCTAACCTTCCGGCGACCACAACAAAATTTATGCAGCCGATTTGAGTGTTTTTTCTCAATTTTTATAAAAACCAACATAATTTTGTGTCGCTCGTAGAGGTCAGGATGGATACATGTCTGTAACACGGTTACACGTGACCGCAACTGGGTTACGGGGATCGGTGTATTTACGCCAATGAGTATGGTGGTTTACAACCACGTGATGTGTCCGTAATTTCGGGCACCAGCATGACAGGGTAAAAAGGGAAGCGAATCCATTTTACCCGAGCCAAGTGGCTCTCAGGGATTGGCTTCGCTTTCATGAGTGTTTGTCTTAGCTATAATATGTAGAAGATATAAAGGGAGGAAAACACACAAATATATGCATTTTTACATCTTCACTGTTTTGCTCAAGCTTCTGTCTCTGGACACTGTAACTGGGAGTTGCTAGGCACAGAGTGCCGCGTTATTAACGCTTCCTCGCAAGGTGCTGTGTGATCCCTGTCACAATGTCTGTCCTCGAACCACATCGGCCCGAAATGGTTTTTGACGAGTCACGTTCAATCCACATTTCTTTTCTCCAAATAATCGATAATAAATGGTATATTTTTTAGCAGGGTGTTGCTGGAGACTGAAGAAGTAAAGGGTTGGAGAAAGGGAGAAAGGGTGGGAGGAAAACAGGAAGGAGGGAGGAAGAACTCAAGCGGAGGGGAGTAAAGCGCGAAAGGAGCAATGTTGGAATGGAAAAGGGGAGAAAAGAAGAGATGGAAGTGAAATGGGGATACAGAGAAAGGATGAACGAGGAAGGGATGAGGAAGAACAGTAGTTAGAATTGAGTAAGGCGGGAAATGGGAATGATAGAATGGAGGAAGAGCGGAAGGGAGGGATGGATTTGAAATGGGAGAAACAGAAAAAGATGAACAAAGAACGATGGTGTAAGATGAGAGCAATTCGCAAATGAAGGAATGGTGGAATGGAGGAAGGGAGGAAAGGAGGGATTCTGTGAAATAAAAGAAGTGCAAAATGTAAAAGGGTCCATGTAGAAAAAAAGAATTGACATTTACAAAAGTATTCAAGAAGAAATAAAATATAATACAAACCACTGTACACAATTTTAATATAATATTATACAAACCACTGTATACAATTTGTTTGAACACCTAAAACAGAAAAGTGCCCAAGAAGAAATAAAGTATTGACATTTACAAAAGTAGTCAAGAAGAAATAAAATAATTTACTAAACACTGCATATAATTTTTTGAAAAGACAATCTACCAGTGATCTTCACTCTCGACTTCCATTCCGGACGATATCCGTTTTACACGCTATTGCTAGCTCTCAGCTTATCGCTGAGAGAACTTCTGCTCCAATTCAGCAAATTCAGCTAAAATTTACTAGATTATGGGTGACAGGTGGATGACAGTAAATCTTGAGTTCAACCTTGCGGTCATCTCATCAGAATGGAGACTCAGTCACAAGGTCGAGGCGTACATATACGGCCATATCTTTTTAATAACTACACCAATAACTTCCAAACAAAAATTCGCTGTTCTCATCTCAACACACCAACCATGAAGGCCTGTAAGTTTTAAACGAATTCGACAAGTTCCGGGTTTACGTGCCCTTTAGGATATCCCCTGTCAACAACCGGTTCTTACAGACATGGGGGGGTTAATTACAATATTTTGGGCCGCTAAATTAAAAGAGCTTTGAAATCACCATAGCTCAGCACGTGCGCGCGAGACAGAAAATGAGTTTGAATGGCCATGCCTGTATCTCAAATAGCTTTCATTTGAACCTTAAACCTTGCTAAGCTGAGCAGGATTTTCGAAAAAATATGTAAACACTTTATGGGGATTGAACTCCTTGACTCAGATGCGATGAAGAGGCTGCAAACACCTGCCTCGATGCCTCCAGAATCTCTGGTACCTGTACGCAAGTTTTTGCTGTGCTGAGCTAGAATTGGTGTTTTTTTATTTTTGTCGACTTGGTGTTTAACATTTTTAACACCCAGTCTCTGAGTCAAGGAGGCGAAGCCCCATACAAAGTATTTAAATGTGAAAAAACGTTTCGAATACTGCTCAGAGCAGCGAGGTCAGACATTTATATGAAAGCTCTTTGAGATACAAGCAGGACAATTTAAACACATTTTCTGTCTGGCGCGAATGAGCTGAGCTATGGCGATTTCAAGTATATTCTGGCGGCTCCAAGAAAATCTTGTAATTTTGTCTCATGGCTTGACGGTAATGCGCTTTATCTGCCCAAAATGAAGCAGAAAGTCCTAAGTTCCGAGAAATATCACAACCCTGTAATATATAGCAACTAGGCTAATCCAGGACGACCAAGCCGCCTTCATAGCTAATTCTCAGCCGCAGTTCAAGTGACCAAAACTTGCACGCCTTTCATAACATATTATCTATATCGGCAAGAAGAAGGATTGCTTTTCAAACTCTTACAGTGCAATTTTTAAATTACTGGTACCTAAAAATGTTAATTTCCGAGTCCTTAGGATTTTGTAATATGTGAATGACGCCGCCTGTGCTGTTTTATAAAACTGCAAACACATGCGTCCATGTCTCACGAACCAGGGGCATCTGCACACGTGTTTTCGTTGTGTTTCGATAAGAATTGACAATGTTTTTTTGTCGGGGATTTTCGGCCTCCTTGACTCAGAGACTGGGTGTTAAAACGAGTTTTAACACCCAGTCTCTGAGTCAAGGACGCGAAGCTCCATACGAAGTATTTAAACGTGAAAAATTCGAATACTTCTCATATCAGCGTGACTTAGACATGTGGAAGCTCTTTAGGATACCAGCAGGATCATTCAAACACAATTTCTGTCTGATGAGTACTACCTCCGTCCCATAAGTCCATGTACACTTGTGCGGATTGATGTATTGGAGGGAATCGTGAGTGTATCGGGTTGTACGTGAAGATGCCTCGCAACATGTTCTTTCCTGTGAGCCAAACCGTAGCAGCGTAACCTCTGTGCGAGCACACATCGGAACGTAGAAGATTTGAATTCTTCTTCAACGCCAGCCGCTTGAACACAAGATCTGCACTTTTGATCACACCATTTAAACGAGATAAATTTGTCTCTATTTATCAAAGAGGCTGCCTCGGTCGAAGAAGGACAAGGGGCTTGCCAAATGATTCGCTGAATAAGGGTTGAAATTGGTTTCAAAACCAATTTGTAGCCAATTCGAGGGCAATGCGATTTAGAGCCTGTTATATTTTCATTTTCGAGCGATTTATGATATGAAACGTATCCATATTTTAGGTTGTAGACAACTGTTTCGTCTGTGAGAGACCGTTTTGCTGCTTCAAGAACCCAGGGGCACACGGGAGAGCTCGAGGAAGGCCGCTGTGCTTGCAAAGAGTAGCATTCTTCCCCTAGTGTAGTATCCTGTACTTGTTCGAGCCCTTTGCATTCAAGATCTCGTGGAGGACAGCCTGGAGGGTGAGAAGGATCGTGTCGATCGTGAGCGTTGGTAGCGCTACGAAAGTATCGTTGACTGCTGCAACCAGTTCTTTGACGCCGTAGGCGAACCGACGATGTTGAATTGACTGGAGCGAGTTGAAGATGCTCAGATCCAAAAATTTAGATCTGGGTTCTTCGCTTGGTTGTGAAACGTGATGCTCCAACCTTCTTGCTGAGCTGCAAAGATTACCGCGGGACAATATGAGGCGGCGTGGGGGCTCGCATTGTCCTGCTGAATAGACACCGAGTTTGATCCTGTAAAAATAAATATCAGCCAAATTTAGAAAATGGCATACATAATGCAAAATCAAACAATCCAATTTTCCTGGACACAGACGGCGAATTGCAGGAAGGAGATTGTTGACGAGCACTTCTTGGTGGGGGTCGCCGTTCATTTCTGCAGGAACGATGATATCGGCGCCTACCAGTCGTTACTTCGACTTCCTGATCGCCTTTTTCGTTTCGATAGGCCACATCCCAATCTTACCATCAAACACGACAGTTCCGCTGCCGTCGTATCGCGGTCGTGCCACCTCCGCTAGAAACATGACCTTCGTCATGTGGTTGTTGTTGGGGATGGTGTAATGCAACGTCGCTTCGCTACATCCAACGAAGAACTTCGTCGTGGCGTTTGCGACATAAAACAACTTTCATCAACGTGGATGCTGTTCTCAAAGTCTGAGTACCAAAGTCGGTCCCAAACACACAAAGGTTAATTACAAAAACAACCGCACATCCATTGAAACCATGTACTGTATGTACCGTTTTTTTCTCGACTTTGGAAATACAGTAGTCAAGGCGCTTCTCCATATCGATGAACGGCCGACTGCGGCTGACACCAGCCGACAAGGCTACAAATTGAATTTATGTTATATGAGTGCCTAATACACGAATTACTTTACGATGTGATGGGAGAGATGTGAAGACGAAGGGGCAAGGGGGATTTTGAGCGAGTGGCTTTGCACTCCCTCCTTCTCCATTCTCACAAATCAAGTCGCCGACCAGCCAGCTCTCTCCTGCCAGCGTGACAAGACAGCTCCTGCCTCGCTGGCGAGCAAGCCACCGAGACGAGTC
>JAASGD010000678.1:0-17950 GCA_023334115.1 Globisporangium megalacanthum
CAGTCGTGACGACAGGTTTGGACGAAGGGTTTGAGGCAGAAGCAGGTGGACGTGCCAGAAGCGCATAGGCTGGCGGTGGCGTCTGCTGCTTGTCGTCGTCGCCGTCGTCTCCGCTGCTTCTGCTTGCAGTCATGTCCTTCACGTGCGCGCTGTCGGCGTCGGTGATCTGCCGCAACGCAAGGCGACGGCGCCGCATGCTGCTTCAACTGGTGTTGCCCAACTGCGATAGTGAAAAAACCCACGATTCGTGTCTTTCGCGTTCCACATACACTCTGCAAGTCATTACGCACGAATCGCTCTCCACCTGTCTATGTCCCGGTTTCGGACTTAACCGGAGCTCCCGCCCCGCTTTCTGTGTCGCGAAGATCACAATCCGTCCTGTCCTGTCCGCGACTCGCAAGAAGCGCCGTTGGTCGGTCGGTTGACGGTGTCGAGAGGAGGAGGAAGCCTCCCTCCCTCAGTCTCTCTCCACATGGCGCCGCCACCCGTGACGCCCGTGTCGTTAACGCACCGCGGCCGCACACTCCAGGTCCTCGTGCACGCTGGCGTCCCACTCGATGAGCTCCAGCGGTGCATCGCCGCCGCTTTCCGCGTCGACGCTGCGCAGCTGCTGGCGCTGCGTGCGCCTGTGCACCACATTGTGTACCCGCTCTCGCTGCTCCCTCGCTCGCCTGTGCTCTTTGCGAGCGGCACGTTTACGCTGCTGCTCGAGTGTGACGACAGTGACAGTGACAGCGACAGTGCGAGTGACAAGGAACACCACCAGGAGGACGTTCCTGCGATTGCAGACACTGCGACGACACGGCCGAAACGCCGTGGGAAAGCGCATCATCAGCGCCACCACAGCCACCACCGCCACCGCCATGCGAAGCGCACCGAACGGCTCCAGCGGCTCCAGGAACAGGTCCAAGTGTCCCGTTCCAGCTCGCTCCCACGCGATTCGAGCGACGAGAATGAGGACGAGAATGAAATCGAGAATGAGGACGAAAATGAGGATGAGAATGAGTTCATGCGCGAACTCGACCTCACGGACTTTGAGCTGCCGCAGCTCGTGACAGTGTTTACGCAAGCCTGTCCGACTGGCGCGCTCGACCGCACGACATTCCACCGGTGCCTCGAGAAGCTCCTGTCGCAGGTAAGTGGCCTCCTAAAGCCTACCTCTTACCCAGATACTGTAACTGACTCTCTCTCTCGCTCGCTCTCTCTAGTCGGGACGCTACGATCCGCTCGCGCGTCGCATGTTTGAGCGGCTCTACGATCTCTTTGACGGCCACGACCGTCGTGGCGTTGTCGACGTCGCCGAGTTCCTCGGCGGCCTCTCGGTGCTCGCGTCTGGCGAGCGCGACGAGAAGATCCGGCTCACGTTTGAGCTCTACGACGCTGACAGCGACGGCTTCCTGGCGATCGCGGAGATGGTCAAGTACCTCACGTCGATCTTCCGCGTGATTGAAGTGACGTCGCCCGAGCTCTTCCAGCAAAAGAAGTGCGTCGTGACTGTGGGTCTCCTCTGTCTCTGTTGACTCCCAAGCCCTGATCCTTGTGTCTCTATCTCTAGTGTTAGTGCGCACGAACTCGGCGTCCTAACCGCGCGCCAGTGCTTTAAAGAGTCGCCGTTGAACGACGACGGGAAGCTCTCTTACGACGCGTTCCGGGCGTGGTACTCGAAGCCCGGACCGACACAGTTCCAGCCACCGCGAAGCGGACTCCCTGGGCTCTTCCCGCAGCTGACCAGTGCACCACCAGCCAGCGACTGGACGCTCGCGTCGCTCCGAGAGCGCACGGGACTCAGTGGCGTCCGCGCCCAGGACCTCGTCGCGCTCTTTCGCGCAGCTGTCGTGGAGCACACTGGAGCGAACGACACGTCGCTCACCCGCGAGCAGTTCAAGCGTTGCTTCTACACTGTGCTTCAGCAGCAGCAGCAGCGCAAGCCGACACGCGACGTCGCGCGGTTCCTCGACCAGCTCTTTTATGCGTTCGACACGGACGGGAGCGGCAGTGTCGACGTGGTCGAGCTCACGACAGGGCTCTCCGTGCTCTGTGGTGGCGGCAGTCAAGACGACAAGGTCGTCGCTGCGTTTGCGCTCTTTGACGCGAACCACGACGGGTTCATCACGCAGGACGAGATGACCAAGTACCTCACGTCAGTCTTCCACGTCATGTACGAAGCGAGTCTGGGAACGAAGCAAATGCTCGCAGTCGACGCGCCCATGCTCGCGTACTACACGACGCAGCAAGCGTTTGCAGACGCAGACTTGAACCACGACGGGCTGCTGTCGTTTGCCGAGTTCCGCAAGTGGTACACTGGCAGTTACGCTCCTGGTCATAGCGACAGGGCCCCGCCGACTTCAGCGGCCGTAGCGCCGATCGCGATCGGCCAGCGTGCGCTTGCGTCGATCGACTTTGTCGCGTCACTCACGAGTCTGCGCGAACGGGAGCCAGGCGACATGTTTGAGATCATTGCCGCGAAAGTGAACGACGACGGGGTCCTGTCACGAGAGGCGTTCCACGCAGTGTTTACCGAGCTCGCAGACGAACAAGCCGCGCTCTCCCAGCGTCCAGTGAACGCGCGGGACGCGGAGAAGATGCACGAGATCCTCACGAAAGTCTTTGACGCATTTGACACGGACCAGGACGGGTGCGTCGACTTTTGCGAAGTCTCGAGCGGCATCTCCGTGTTCTGCAAAGGCTCGCAGCACGAGAAGATTGCAGCCGCGTTCAGTCTCTTTGACGTCCAGCACGATGGGTTCATCTCGCGCGACGAGATGGAGACGTACTTGGCGTCCGTGTTTCGCATTGTCTTTACCATGTCGCCGTCGGCAGCGACAGCGCTTGGCGGTGCTGTCGTGTCGCCTGAGCAGCTGGCGCACGCGACAGCTGCCGACGCGTTCGCTCACGCTGACGTGGCTGACGACGGCCGCTTGAGCTTTGCGGCGTTTACGGACTGGTACAGTACGCAACACGTGCTCGACTTTGACGCCTTTCAGCCGACGACAGCGAACGCCACAGGCGGTGGTCGTGCACGCGAGAGCGCGATCGCGTCGTCGGCCAAGTCGACGCTGCAAGAGATGAAGACGCTGACGAACCTGAGCGCGTACGACGTGAACGATATCTTTGACTTCTTTCAAGCGTCTGCCGACGTGGACGGGAACCTCACGCAGACGACGTTCTTCCGCTGTTTCAACAAGCTCCTGGCGAACGACACTGGCAGTGGAAGCACGTCCGCTCTGTCAGTGGACCGCGACACACAGCGTCGCACACGGACGCTGCTGGAAGAGCTCTTTGTGCTCTTTGACGCAGACCGCAACGGGACGATCGACGTGCAAGAACTCGGTGCTGGGCTCTCGATTCTCTGCGGTGGGAGCCTGAACGACAAGGCGCGGTCGCTCTTCCGGCTCTACGACCTGAACCACGACGGATCGATCTCGCCCGAAGAGATGGACGCGTACTTGACTGGCGTCTTCAAGGTGCTGTACAAGGCGTCGCCACACTTGGAAGTCCAGACTGGGATGACACCCGCTGAGCTCGCGAGTGCGACAACGCGCGAGTGTTTCCAAGCGTTCGACCGCAACCGCGACCGGCAGCTGAGCTTTGACGAGTTCCGCGAGTGGCTCGACCACCAGAACCCACAAGCAGCTACGAACGCGACCGACAGCCAGCGACAGAGCGGGGCGGTCGCACCAGCACTCGCAACGCCGCTTGCGACGACAGACGACGACGCTGCTGGCGTGCCGAACGTGTCGTCGTCGGACGTGATCCCGCTCGAGGTCGCGAAGAAGCTCTCGGGGCTCAAGGACATTCCGCTCGAGAAAGTCACGGGCCTCTTTGCGTCAGCAGCCGACAAGGACGGCCGCATCTCCCGTCGGGCGTTCGACGCGTGCTTCTACCGGTACTTGTGCGCGTCCGCGACCGGCGAGTCACCACTGTCGCCGGACGAGAGCGACCGCGTGCACACTGTTATTGACCGGCTCTTTACTGCGTTCGACACGGACGCGAACGGCGTTGTCGACTTGAACGAGCTCGCAAGCGGCCTCTCCGTGCTCTGCGGCGGCGACACTCGCGACGCCAAGGTTCAAGCCGCGTTCGAGCTCTACGACACGGACGGCGACGGGCTCATCTCGGAAGCTGAGATGGTGCACTACCTCGGCTCGGTGTTCCGGCTGCTCTACGCGCTCGACCCGACCCGTGAGCAGAGCCTCGGGATCGCGTCGGACGAGCTCGCACGCGTGACGGCCGCCGAGATCTTTGCAGACGCGGACGTGAACCACGACGGTCGCTTGACGTTTGACGAGTTCAAGAAGTGGTACGCGCTCCCGGAGCAGTCGTCGTTCAACGCGATCGTCGCACCGCTCGACTTGGACGAAGTCCGTCGGCTCACGAACCTCGGGACACTGGACGTCGTCGACGTGTTTGAGCGCTTTGCCGAGCACGCCGACGCGAGCGGCCGGCTCCAGCACGACGCGTTCGACAAGTGCTTCTTGGAGATCATTGAGACTGCGTCGCACCCCCGGTCGGACGCGGAGAAGCTGCGTGCGAAAGTGATTGCGGACCGTCTCTTTGACGTCTTTGACACGGATCAGGACGGGCAGATTGACTTTAGCGAGCTCGCAAGCGGTCTCTCGGTGCTCTGCAAAGGCGCACGGAACGCGAAAGTGAAGGCTGCGTTCCGGCTCTACGACTTTAACAGCGACGGCTTCATCTCGCTCGACGAGATGAAGCGGTACCTCACGTCGATCTTCAAAGTGCTGTACGAAGTGCAACCGGAAATGCGGCACGAGACTGGCGTGAGCGCCGACGAGCTCGGTGTCGTTACTGCCGAGCAAGCGTTCTTGGAAGCTGACGCGAACCAAGACGGGAAGCTCAGCTACGACGAATTCTTGACGTGGTACACGTCGCCGTCGCAAGCCGGGATCAGCAGCGTTGTTGCGAAGAGCGCGGTCGTGGACTCGTCGCTCCGGTGGATGCCGCTGAACGAGATCAAGCAGCTCACGAACCTCGCGCAGTTTGAACCCGACGAAGTCTTTGAGATCTTTGCCGCCGAAGCGAACAAGGACGGGCTCCTCTCGCGAGCTGCGTTCGAAGCGAGCTTCCGCAAAGTGATGCAAGGTGGCGACAATGGCGACAGCGACAGCGACACTGTCCGTGGCGGCGTCGTGTCGGATGAGGCGGCAGCCAAGACCAAGCATGTGATCGACGGGCTCTTTGACCTCTTTGACTCGGACAACAGCGGGTACGTGGACTTTGGCGAGCTCGCGAGTGGCCTCTCCGTGCTCTGCGGCGGCACGAAAGACCAGAAAGTCCAGGCCGCGTTCTCGCTCTTTGACTTTAACGGCGACGGCTTCATCTCGCTCGATGAGATGGCGCGGTACCTCACAAGCGTCTTCCGCGTGCTCTTTCAAGTGTCGCCCGACACGACGAGCCCGGGCGTGAGCCCGGAAGAGCTCGGGCAAGTGACTGCGGAGCAAGCGTTCGCGGAAGCCGACAGCGACCACGACGGCCGCTTAACGCTCGAAGAGTTCCAGCAGTGGTACCAGCAGCCAGGTGGGATTGGCGAAGTCGCGAAGAACGGCGAACAACTCTTTAGCCTCGCCGAAGCCCGTCGGCTGACGAACCTCGAGTCGTTTTCACCGATGGAAGTGTTTGAAGCGCTCGCGGAGTGCGCCGACGACCGCGGATTCGTGTCGCGCGCGGCGTTTGACGCGTGCTTCCGCACGATCATTGCCGCGAACCAGGGCATTGAAGCGGCGGAGTACGAGCACATTGACGCGATCTTGAACCGCCTTTTTGAGCTCTTTGACGTCGACAAGAACGGGCTCGTGGACTTTAGCGAGATCTCGAGCGGCCTCTCGGTCTTTTGCGGCGGTTCGTCCGACGACAAAGTGCGCGCAGCGTTTGCGCTTTACGACTACAATGGCGACGGGTACATCTCGCTCGACGAAATGACGCGGTACCTCACGGCAGTGTTCAAAGTCCTGAAAGAAGCGTCGCCGACCGCTGTGCAGCAGCTGGAGCACGAGTCGGCTGAGCACTTTGGCGCCCGCACTGCGCAGCAAGCTTTCGAAGACGCGGATCTCGACGTCGACGGACGGCTCACGTTTGCTGAGTTCCGCAAGTGGTACACGCACTCGAACGCAGCAAACATGGAGCGGCTGATCCAGAACAACATCCCCGAGTGGATCTCGCTCCGTGAAGTGCGTCGGCTCACGAACCTCGGCGCGTTCACGCCGACTCAAGTGCTCGAGCGCTTCCGTGCGTTCGCGTCTGCGCACGGGACGCTGAACGAAGCGGCGTTTCGGGACGCGTTCGCACAGTTCCAAGGCGAGCGGCCGGACCAAGCTGCGAGCGACCGGCTCCGACTGCTCGTCGACCGCTTGTTTGCGCTCTTTGACACGGACAAGAACGGCGTTGTGGACTTTAACGAACTCGCGAGCGGACTCTCCGTGCTCTGCGGCGGCAGCGAAGCCGACAAGGTCCACGCAGCGTTCAGCTTGTACGACGTGAACCGCGATGGGTACATCTCGCTCGGCGAGATGCGGCTCTATCTCACGTCGGTGTTTAAAGTGCTGTTTGAAGTGGACCCAGAGAACGAAGCGCGCGTCGGTGTGTCGGCTGAAGAGCTGGGTGCGATCACAGCAGAGCAGGCGTTCGCTGAAGCTGATCTCGACCGGGACGGCCGGCTGTCGTTTGAGGAATTCAGTCAGTGGTACGCGCAGCCGTCGTCGTCGTCGTCGCCGTCGGTTGCGAACCAGAGCCGCGTCCCCGACTGGGTGAGTCTCCAAGTCGTGAAGGAGATGACGCACTTGGAGAAGCACGCGCCGGACGCGGTGTTTGAGATGTTTGCGACCCGGTGCTCGGAGGACGGGACGATCTCCCGGGAAGCGTTTGAAGAGTGCTTCGAAGAGCTCATTGACGAGCAGTTCAAAGGCGACGAGAAGCACCTCGCGCGCTTGCGCTTGATCCTCGACCGGCTCTTTACGATCTTTGACGCAGACGGCAACGGCGTCGTGGACTTTTGCGAACTCAGCAGCGGCCTCTCGGTGCTGTGCGGTGGCACGCGCGAAGAGAAAGTGCGCTCGGCGTTTGCGCTGTACGACATGAACCACGACGGCTTCATCTCGCTTGAAGAGATGGCGCAGTACCTCACGAGTGTCTTCAAAGTGCTGTACGAGACGAGTCCCGGGACGCAAGCGAAGCTTGGCGTGCAGCCGGAAGAGCTCGCAGTGATCACAGCGGAGCAATGCTTCCTTGAAGCTGACCTCAACCACGACGGCAAGCTGAGTTTTGATGAGTTTGTGCGCTGGTACTCTCGCTCGCCCGGGTTTGAAGCACCAGCTGCTGGGGTCGGCAGTTTCCTAGCGGAGACGCACGCTCGTGAACGGATGGCTGCGAGGAGCGACCGCAAGCAAACCAACGGACGAGCGGCGGCTGCTCCTCTCAAGCCCGCGACGACCAGGGCGGATGAAGCGCACTCGAGTGCGACGTCGAGTCCGGCGTTTCCGTCGTCGCTGCTGCAGAACATCACATCGTCGAACGGAGAGGCGCTCTTGTCGCCGACTGCAGCGGCCTCGACGCTCACGACGAACAGCTCGAACATGAACGAAGCGCGCCGCCTACTGAAACTGGACGCGTACGAGGTGAACGACCTGCTCGACATCTTTGCCGAGGCAGCGCCGTCCGGGGAGCTGAGCTTCGCGGCGTTTAAGAAGTGCTTTGACCAGGTGATCAAGCTCGCCGGCGGCCACGAGACACGGGAAGAGCGCCAAGCGGCCGACGCGATGATTCACCGCCTGTTCCAGGTGTTCGACACGGACAAGAGCAACACGGTGGACTTTGGCGAGCTCGCGAGCGGCTTGTCGGTGCTCTCGGGCTCGAGCATGGACGAGAAGGTGCGCGCCGCGTTCCAGCTGTACGATGTCAACGGCGACGGATTCATCACGCTGGATGAGATGGTGACGTACATGACGTCGATCTTCCGCGTCATGTACGAGACGTCGGACGCGACGAAGGCGAAGATGGGGGTGAGTCCCGACGAGCTCGCGAAGGTGACGGCGACGCAGTGCTTCAAAGAAGCGGACCTCAACAACGATAGCAAGCTCAGCTTTGAGGAGTTCAAGAAGGTGCGGAGCAGCGAAGAGATGCGGAGGCGTCTATGCAGTTAGGTAGGTTGTACTGTGGTGGGAGCGGGTGAGCTGACAGTTGCTGTGTGCGCTGTCTTCTGCTGGATTGCGTGATCATCGTCAATTGTGGTGCGCAGTGGTGTACTTCGGGCGTGTGAGAGAGGAAGGGATTGCGTAGACGTCAAGAACGGGCAACGAGACCTCGATGCCGAGGAGACGCGAACGACCAGTGCATGCGTGCTAGGTCGCTCTGTAACGAATACTCCATTTCTGCACGTGGCGAGCTCTCTCACAGAGTCGATGCGTGCTTCCCCGCGTCGAAGCTCCCTAATCGCCCATGAGCTGCGAGATATCTTCGTCATCCGCATCGAGGCGAAGCGCATGCAGCCCAACGCCGCCCTCTTCAGCCATAATAATGTCGATGACAATGTCGTGAAGACACTCGCTGAGTGTGACTGAACACAGCATGACACAAGAGACAGAGCACAGGAGCCCACAACGTCAACAAGGACATCTCGGCACAGTACTCAGACACATCAAAACGGATACAAGCATGACATCCGACCGTCCATGTCGAGGATTTGATTCGCCGCTGCTGACTGCTCTCTCGATACGGCGTCGATGAACGTTTGAATTCCCTTGATCCTCTTCGCAACGTCGCTATCCCACGATGAGTCAACCTGTCATCCACACGACAGCGACGATGAGCACGCAGCTTGTCTGTACCGCAAGGATAGACAATGGATGCAAGCACCAGACCTGCTCAACTTCCGGTATAACAAAGCCGTCCTCTTGGTTCGGATCGTATCTGCTCGGTCGCACCGGTTACAAACGTGAGTTGCTTGCTCGTTACTGAGCGAGCACGCGCAAATGCAATCGAGCCAAGAACAAACCTTATGCGAGTATCACCGCACGGCACTTGCAAGCTTTGGGTGTTGACCGCCTTGAGCTTCTTCTTTTCAGGTTCCGTCGGTGCTTTCGACAGCCTTGAGTTCTCTTCGCCTGCGAGTGGGATCACGTGTGGGCTAGAGCTGTCCGCGATAGCAAATGCCACATCAGCTGCGTGGTGACATTCCCCAATCCGTCTCTCAGAGTGGGTCGAACCACTTACTCCGACGCGCCTCGCTCTTTGCGCGGTGCCTCCTTTGCAGCTCGCTGGAAAAGCGAACCTGAATTCTGCAAGCCTTTGCTGGTCCGTCCTGATTATACAGCAGTCGGCCGTAAGGCTTGAGACGCGCCAACTGCTTGCCACGATGAAGTGCGTACATACCTGAAGCTTCGGGTGGTGATGGTTTCTTTGCAGACAGCACAGAATCCCCGTTTCTCCCAAACGACAGCAGCTTGTTCAGCCTCCCTGAAGCTGGTGCAATCGGAGCTGCCTCCACTTCAGAGTTTGCGGCAACCGCGCTCAGCGGATCCCCCGTTCTTGTGAGACGAAGAGAAAATGGCTTGCTTCTGTCAAAGACTCTTCGAGTCGGCAGCGGCTGGAGCTCGGAGCTGAGCGCCTTCGCTTGAACTATAGGAGGCTTCACTGCGGCAACGGACGCAAGTTGATGCTGTGGCGGTGGCTTTGTCGACAGCGAGAACTTCCCAGATTGGAATTGCGTCAGCGTACGCTTCTTGTTCGGCGCGAGCTCGTCGGTGCCTGCAAGCTTGAAGATCCTCGGCTGGTTATCCGCTTCAACGGCGAGTCGTGTAGTGGGGGCAGTCTGTGAAAAGTCGATTCCGAGCGCGCTAGTGTTTCGCCCGAGCCTTGCACGCTCGCCCGGCGCAACGACAGATCCACCGCCGACTTTTGCTGGCTGTGGTGGGTTTGCAACGGAGAAACTCTTCCGCGGAGGTCTGGGACCTAAAGGTTGGTTCTCTTTGCCGTCGCTCCAGGCGTCGTCTGCTGCTCTTCTGAGAGAGAATCGCGAGTTGGGCATCGATGTCGTCGCTGCAGGTCGAATGTGAATGAAAAAAAATAAGCACACGAAGATCACTCAATCAGTGCGTGGATCAAGAAGGCATCAATGCAAGACTGGCTGCTAGTGTAGTCGGCAGTTACGCCAATACCGCACCTTTTAAACCGTCTCCGTGTAGTCCAGTCGACAGCACAGTCGCTTTCTTCGTCCTTGTCTGATCAGTCATCACGCTAAACTTGTCGTGAATGGCTCCCGATGCAGACGAGGTCGAACTCCGCGCATAGTTCGGCACCAAGTCACACCCTTCTGCTTCCATCATGTACACACGGAATCAAAACGTCAGCAAACGTGTACAGAACACAAGTGCCGTCGATATACATATCCAAAACCACAGACACGCACGTGGCGGCGCTTGGAAGAGAAGCGGTGGCTGCGATTGTCGCGTGCTTCTCCTTGTCAGTGGGAGTGGCTTCGCCGGCGACTCCAGCGGGATCGGGGTCGGCTGCGCTGCGAACGGCGCGCGCGCTCTAGTGCTTGGTTTCGCCATCGCCAGCGGCCGCGCGTTTGCGCGCTCCATGCACTTCACGTGCACGCTGGTCGTCGAATTCCGCACTGCTGCTTTCCTTTCCTGTCCAGGAACTTCAACTGGTCGTCGGAGTGATGGTCGTGTGACTATTTATGTAATTTAGAAAATGGCTGCTCCACATCAACACGCAACAGCTACTTGCTCAACTTGAAAAGCAACTTAAGCGTCGCCATGGAGCAGAAAAGCGTCGCGACTGCGAGCAGCGCGCAGAGCGCGTACATCCGCCACATGGCCGCGCGGGAATCCCGCCACGGGTACAGCCGCGCGTAGAAGATCGTTGGCATGAGGTAGCAAAGCAGCAGCAAGATGCTCGATCCGACGAACGAGAACACGACCTCGATCCCCGGGACGCGCATCGCACACACGATTTGCGCTACGAGCAGCCCGACAGACACGAGTGCTTGCGTCCAGAGTGTCGGGTGCTCGCCGCAGATCACGCTCATCTCGAGCACAAGCGACCGCAGCGGGTGAAACAGCAGCGGGAACGAAAACAGGATCGTAAACAGGATCGCGACACGCGGCACCGCCATGATCGGGTCGTGTTCGAGGTTCAGCAAAATGTTGCCTTGCGTCGACGAGCCGTAGATTGACGCAGCGCACAGCCCAAACGTCGCGTACAGTGCCACGCACACGAACACCGCGCCGTACACGTTGTACCGCATCGTACGCTCTGCCTGGCGAAGCGCAATCTCACTGTCGCGGCTGGTCGACGTCACCACGAGCTGTGCGAGCAACGGGATCACGTTCAAGTGCAGCATGAACGTGAAGTTGTAGATGCCGATCGCTTCCGACAGGCGCGCAAAGCCAGAGCCACTCACGTCCGCAGGAGACACAGTCACGACCACAGCGCTGTCGCGCTCGTCGCCCGCGTCGCCAACTGCAGCTCGGTAAGCGACAGCGCCGACGAGGTAGAGCGAGAATGCGAACCCGAGGTACGACGAGAAGCGCAGCGCAGAGATCTTGCGGAAGAACCCAAGCGGCAGGATCACAACCATAAACACGAGCCAGACTGTCCGGTCCACGTACGCGAGTTGCGTCGCAGCTGGCAGCTGGTCGAAGCTACTGCCTTGCGGTAGATAAAAGATCGTGACGAGCGTTGGCGCCATGTCCCGCACCACGCGGACGCAGCCGACACAGGCGCCAAAGACCGCAAACGCCGTGAGAAAGCCGACGCCTTTCGCAAGCCGCGGGCCACTCGCGTACACTGCGAGTTCCTGGTACGTCTCGCGCATCTCCTCGTTGCCGCTCTTGCACGCGACCGCGACGTGCACGCGCAGGATAATGTCGGCTGTGAACGCCATCGCGGCGCCGACGAGACAGAGCGCCATGACCGCCTCGCCCGGCGACAGCAGTAGGAATGTGTACGGCACGGAGAGCGTGCCAGAGCCGATCGCCGACATGAGCAATGTGAACGGCACGGCGCAGCCACTGAGCAGCTCGGCGACGCCTGCACTCGTCTGCTTGGTGCGGCTGCACAGGGCCAGCTCACCGTCACGCAACCTCGTCGCAGACGCGTACTGGAGCTGCTCGCCATCGACGACAGCTGGGAATCCCGTCTCGAAAGACGCGAGGTGGCTGCGAGGCGACGCGGAAGGCGACGGCGCTGGGTGTAGCGGCAGCAGCGGGTGCTGCTCCAGCGGACGCGTCATGGTTGCTGTGGCGCTGGTGGGCACGCAGTGTGCAGATGGAGGCGACTGTGAAATATGCAAGCAAACTCCTGAAAAGAGACCTTGCTTTTCGATAGTGATAAAACCATAGGGAGTCAGAAATTGGGCCGAATTTTGCAAACCAGCAGCTGGACTGCATGAACCCGTCTAAGTCCGAGTTGAAGTGCTTCTCCATTAATCACCTGCACTGACAGGATCCGCAGCAGGTTCGCCTCTGTCCGCTTTCACATTTTCACGAAGATCAGTTGGCTGTTGTATAGCGACGCCTGGTGATTCGTCGAGTCCCAATCCTTCGACACCAGCTGTCGTGGACGCGAGTAGTTCGACATCCACGTCCGTGTGCGTCGTCGTGACGGAGCTGGAAGCGGCCGTGGTGCACAGCGGCTTGGAGTAGCTCAGGAGCCGCAAGAGACTCAACAGCTTCTTGAGCATAAACTCAAAGAGCACATTCGAGTTCTCCATGCGGTCCTTTGCGTCCGGTGACGAGATGTCTTCGAGCGCGCTCTTGAGGTGCACGTGTGTATCGTACGCGCCTTCGCTGCGGTCGATGCGGAACTTGACGCCGTTGCCACTCGCCTCGTCGTCAACTTCAGTGAGGACGTTCACGTATGAGCTACTGGCCGGATGCGGTAGTGTCTCGTGCAGCGACAGGTCCACGTTGTTGTTGCTAGTGGTGTCGAGGTCGTCGTCGATGATCACGCGACTGCTGTCGATGTACGGCCAGTGGATCTCTTTTACGGCAAACACGACTTGCTTCGGGTTGTCCATCGCGCTGAGCCACCGCATGCCGCCATTCGTGGCCTCAAGCGAGAGGTTCCCAACGCTCACTTCGAACGCAGACACGATACTCACGACCTCGTCGACAACACGGTCTTCGAGCTCTTTCTGCTTGGGCGTGACGCCAAAGCGCACATCGTCGCCCAGTGTCGGGCACAGTCCAATCCCTGACGCGGTGAGCTTGGTGAGCAAGTCGCCTGGGAGCATCCACTCGCGATGCAGTTTGTTCAACTGGGGCAAGTGCGGCGCCACGAGGCGGCAGCCGACGTCCGAGACCTCAAAGTGGATCGTGTCGTAGTGTTCGGTACGGAGGATGAGGTGCGCGGTATTCGGCGTCGTGGTGCTCATTGTGAGACGCCAGCGAAACTTGTGGTGGTTCAAGTCGCGCTGTTGGAGCGCCGCGATGTGCGTGAGCTTCATGGTGCTGAACGTCACGACGCTCGTCTCGGGATTGAACCCAACGTCCGAAATCCCGTCTTCTTCCCACCGCTCGGCCTGTGGATCCCACCATCCAATGCGTGGCGACGGCGTGTAGAGGACGTCACTCGGCAGCAGGAGACTCACTTTCACTGGCAATGCTGCAGACACGACCATGCCATCGAGCGGATAGTGTAAGCGCTTGAGCGGCTCGGTTTCGTCGGCGACTTCCCGCATGATCCACCCACGCGCACGCTTGGGTGGCGGTGGAATCTCGAGGAGCTCAAGCGAGAAGACGCCACCGAGCGCTACGTCAACGCTCTCGCGGGAGAACGGATCGGACGGTACGTGCACGACACGGAGAGCAAGCGACTGCACAATGACGGCTTTCGGGAGGTCGACTGCGAGGCCAAGTTCCGCAAACTCGACGCGTTTGTTCCGCGAGCCCTTGGCGAGGAGGTTGATCCAGAGCCCGATTTTGACCCACCCGCTCGCACTCGCAAGCTTCACTTCACTCCGTGCTTGGCTGTCGGTGAACTCGTCCGCAAACTGCAAGACGTGGCGAGACGCGACTTCGATCTTTTCGTGGATCATGCGCTCGATTTTCACTGTGAACGCGGCACATTGCGTCGCTAACGCCGCGTCGTTCGTCGCACTCGCGTTCGCGCCGACACACGCGAGGTCGTCGATGACGTCGTTCGCGCTCGCACACGTCGCAGCGACTTCCGCGAGATCTGTCGACACTTCGAGCGACCACGAGTTGAGGAACGCGTTCATGTCACCTTCCACCTGCGCATCCGGTCGCGGTTCGCACGCCAGATACTTTTGCCACTACGTAAACACACGTACAACAGGCCCCAATCTGGCGTGTCAGGAAGGCGAGACGCGCCACACGTAGCAGAACGAAAAGCGTCGCTTGTCACATGGACGTACGTCGCGAGCTTCTTTCTGTGCTCGCAGGATGTCTGCGAGGCGCTGGACCTTTCCCTCAATGTCGAGCTTCGTGGCGTCGTGCTCGGCGGCGAGCCGCTCGAGCTCGGCTGCGCGGTTTTTCGCGTCTTCTTCGCGGCGCTTGGCTTCTTCGAGCTCGCGCCGCTTGCGCTCTTCCTCGATGCGCTTCTCCTCCTCGGCGCGGAGTCGCGCTTCTTCTTCTTCCTGGAGTCGGCGCTCTGCGGCAAACAAAAGCAGCGTGGTGGGTTGCGCGTGGGTGCGGCATACAGTTTAGTATATCGTCAGTCAGTGCACTCGCACGCGGAGAGCGCGACGAGGAACCCAACGAGCACGCACACCTTCTTCGAGCTCTTCTTTGGACTTTTTCGGCGCTTTCGCCTTCTTCTTTGGCGGCTAGTAGGTGGGTGTTCGTTCACACAACGAGGAGGGGAGCGCGTGAGGTCTGTTAGTGTGATTGTACGCTGGATGCACGCAACATAGAGAGGGAGCAAGGCGCACGAGAGCGCACGAGAGCGCACAAGCTTACCATGATGGCGATACGGGTGCTCCCGCCTCCCTTGAGCTGGATCAAGCACTTGGACGCCCTTTCAAGATATTCGTATTTTAGGAGTGATGCACAGTACAACACTACCTGCGACATTGATTGACCTCGTTTTAGTGTTTTTGCGAATACGAGCATAATTCGAATACGAACCATTTGACAGGTGCTGAGTATGGGTTTGTCTATTTTCGAATCGCTTTGCCAAGTTCAAGAGTCCGTATACTGAATGAAAATGCGTCGAGTCGGATCTCGATTTTAGTCTGATCTTTTCGGCTAACGACGACGACAACAAGCGAGCAGCAAGGATGCCTTGCGCACACACGGTCGATCCACCCTTGAAGTGACTGTCTCTTTGTCTATCTGTTGTTCAGATTGCGCGTCGCGCCGTCAGGAGCGAACATGTTCGCGCGCATCTGCAGGTTTTTGCCTCATCATTCACTCCTCGCAGCGCTCGAGATGAGCCCTCTCCCTCTCTTTCTCTTTGCTTTGCTCCTCCAAAAGATACGCTTCAAAGCCCGAGAAGCGCACCCGACCTGCTGTCGCTGCAACTGAGAGACAATGCAAGTGACTCGTGCGACGCGAGCGCTACGCTCACTCGGCATCATCAGCAATAATCGTACGCGTGCCGAAATCTCTGGTGTCTCACGTCGTCGACAACAAGTGCAATATGTTTGGTTTTCACAGCGCGAGTGCTTTGAGCAGCAGCCAGCAAAGAAGACCAAGCAGGAGTTTGAAAGCCCACGCAGATGAGATGGCAAATGACTGATTTGCCAGCAACACCAGGTGAAGATCGCAGTTGCAACAACCGCGTCGGTTTCAAAAAGCAAAAAGCAAGTTTGAACTCAAAAGTGAGTGTACCTGTAGCTATCTTTTGAAGTCGTCCAGAACGAGGTATACAAATGCCAAGACAATCTATTTTGGAACGCCAGACGAGCCTCGTCTGCCAGCCACTTTTCAAGAGTGGGACTGTGCTCTCTGCCCGACCCCTATGCGGTCAGGTTTTCAACCAATCCGCGACGATTCCCGCGATTCGAGAGAAAAGCGCAGGCGCAGCCAGGAATGTCCTCGGACGCGCCACAAGAACTTCGAGCTCAGCCCGAAAAAGCGAAACCACAAGAACAAACCGCGCAAACAACCACACCAAGCACCACACATCATTTGGTGTTTGTATGCCGCAGATTTGCACGAAACACATTGCCTCTCCAAAAATGTGTTTCGTGCAAATCTGCTCTCTCTCCCAATGCATCCATCTTCTTGTGATTCTCGAGCTGCTTTTTTCTACGGTGCCCAAAACCAGCAGTAACCACACCGCCAACAACGACAGCGATAGAACAAACACCACCACCAGCGGATAAGCCACTGTGCGCCGACATCTGTGTCAGCCATTGTTTTCTTGGCGCGCACTTTTGAGCTTTTGAGCAAATCCGCCCAACAATTAATTGTGCTCACCACGTGTTAAATACTTTTCCGTGTGCCTCTTTTTTTTCTCGAGAGCCGCATTTCAGCCAATCCGCAGCGACCACGAGCGCAAAGACGAGCCATTTCAATACTTCTGTCCGGACAAACACGGTACCGTGCCAACTGGACCACACAGCAAACGCAAGACCACAACAACAGTCTTGAATTTCAGCCGAAGAAGACAAGCGACCGAGAGTGTGGATCGCCTCCGTCTCCTCGTTCACTCACTTGCTCACACGCACCGTACGCTCCACGTCTCTCTAACCTTTGCACTCTCGTCCACTCCAGCGTCTGCACGCCGTCCGTGACCCCATTCACCTCTCTATACTATGAGCCAATCGCCCATCTCGAGCCCGTCGTCGCCGCTCCTCGCCGCGTCCGCGCCGGCTGGAACGTACCATGAAGAGCTTGTGCAGCGCTTGAGCGCTCAACGCGACGCGTTTTTCCGCCGCGTCATCGTCTCCGACGCGGTCGGGCAGAGCGCCATGGTCGCGCGCATCGCCTCGGAAGTGCGCGACATGATTGCGCACGACGTGGAGCACGGCGAGAAGTCGATCAGCACGTACTACCCGGCGGTTGTGCGGCTCGCACGGGAATCGCCGTTCCCAGCGATGCGCGACACGTTTGCGCAGCTCGCACTCGAGGTGGAAGCCAAGTTCCCTGAATACAGTGCGCTCCGGACACGGCACCACCGCGTATCGTACTTTATCGAGAACGCGGCGGTCGAGCGGCTCGACCAGAACCCTGACGACGACGTGCGCGCGCTCTTCCAGCGTGCGTTCCAGCTCACGGGCCGCGTGAGCCACTTGGTCCAGCTCCTGGCGTGGCACAAGAGCTACTTGTCGCTCTTCCAAGACAGTGTCGCGTCGATCATGGTCCGGGACGGACCCCTCCCGCTCTCGTGGCGCAGTTACATTGGCGCGATGGCGGCGTCCGAGCTGCGGTGCCACTACCTCGCCGACACGTCGCAGTACTACTTCCTCGTGAACAGCGGCGACCCGGAGTGGATCAAAGGCCTCGACTACGTCTCGCCCAAGCTCTTTCGGCTCCACGAGCTCAGTTCGCTCCTCGCCCACCGGCCGTGGCTGCTCACGCCGGATCACATTGCCGACTTGCTCGCGTCGGACCAAGAGGACTCGTGGTCAGTCTCGGAGCTCGTCCACGCCATCATTGTGCTCTGTAAACACCACTCGATGAGCAGTATCGCGCTCGGACTCGGGTGTGCGGAAGAAGAAGACCTCGCGATCTTTAGCGAGTACGGCTACGCCGTCACGGAGCTCGAAGGGAGTCTCGCGAGCCCGGGTGCGGCGTTCCCGTACGGCCTGAGTGTGAAAGACGGCGCAGCGGCGCGGCAGCTCGACAACGAGAGCAGCTGTGGGAGTTACACGGAGCTAGACTTGGCCGCGATTGAGCGCGACGAGACGATCTTGTTGAAGCGGTTGCGGCATGGCCAGGAAGGGAGCGAGACAGCGGACGACGACGACGACGACGAGACGCAGGAACTGCCGCCCCCGCTGTCGACCGACGGAGAGACG